>JAODOY010002859.1:0-11899 GCA_025399855.1 Forbesichthys papilliferus | reverse complement strand
TCTCTCTCTCTCTCTCTCTCTCTCTCTCTCTCTCTCTCTCTCTCTCTCTCTCTCTCTCTCTCTCTCTCTCTCTGGAACAGGACCTGGAGAGGCAGAATGAGAGCCAGCAGGAGGGCCTCAGGATGTTCCATCAGGAACAGAGGGCTCTGCTGGACAATGTGAACCTGCTGCAGCAACAGCTAGCCCAGGTACAGTACACCCGTACCTTTTATGAGACAATATTAGCATCTCCATAGTTATACACATTTGTGTATCATGAATGGCTTCAGAAGGCTAATCCATCCACCGCCCTCGGTCAAACATAAGTCACAGTATCACAGTATCACAGGCTCGGTGATCTCCAGCTTGTTTATTATATTAAAGTGGAACTTCCATCAAATAAAATGCACTTTTGTGTTTCCATACTTCTGAAGTATAGCTAAGGGAACTCAACGAGGTGATGAGGCATTGTCTTAAAGCAGAAATGGCTCAGCGCACACACATTAAACATATCCGGTTTGTTTCTGTGCAGGAAAAGCTAACCGTGGAAACAATTCACAAAGAGGTAAGAATGACAAACGGGCCATTTTGAAGCCATACTGTTTTAAGCCCCTGTCAAGGTGTTATGCTATTATAATGTTGCATTGCACTTCTGTATTTAGTCATATGCACTGTCTTATCTCTGTCTGAAACAGAGAGAACAGCTGAAGCTTCTGCTCAGTGTCAAAGAGAGGGAGGAGGGGATACGAAGCCCCGAGACGGTGAAAGTCCAGCTCCGGAGCACTCTGGTGTGTGTGTGTGCGTGCATGTGCATGTTTAAAACATGTCTGTGTGTGGTGGGTTTCCATTAATGCAAATGGGGATCAAAATATTCATGTTTCTTAAACCTCCAATATATGGTGTTCATACTATTTGTGTGTTTGTAAAATAAAGCAATTTTTCCATTGTAATATGTATAAATCTTTATTTCTATTTGTATATATTTACAGGGAGATTACTCTGGGCAATCTGTAATCAAAGGTGGGTTGTCTCTTTTTCTTCATTAGTAACATTGTTATTAATGTAACATAATTTGTAAGTTGTTGTCATATAAACAAATTGTATTACAATTATGTTTTGTACATTGTCTTCTGTGCAGGAAAAGAGAACGTTTTGGTCAAGCAGTCTCACAGCTTGGATTCTGCTCAGGTAGGAGTCCGAATGCTCCTCTATACGCAGCCAGTATCAGCAACAGTGGACTCTGCCCTCCAGCCAAACAGAATAATACACATTTATTTTTCTCTGTCATTCCCTGTAGATCCTGCAAAGTCCCACTAGTGCACGTTCTGTGGTAAGGCCTGCAGAAACGACACAGCCCTCCGCAGCGCGGGACACCAGCGGCGAGGTGGACGCCCTCCGTCACGAGCTGGAAGCGGCAAGGAAGCGGCACAGGGCAGCGGAGGACGAGGCGGCCCGGCTCCAGTCGGCGCTGGCCCGCAAGAGCCAGGAGTGCCAGGAGCTGTCCCAGAGCCGAGAGAGCGCCCAGAGGCAGGCAGACCAGCAGGTGCAGGACCTGGAGGACGCCCTGGGGGACGTCCAGAAGCGGATGCTGGACTCGGAGTGCAAGGTGAAGCAGCTCCAGGCCCACGTGGTGGCCGTCAAGGAGCACCTGGGCGGCCAGGCCGCCGACGAGCTGCGCACCCAGCTGCAGGACGTCAAGGCCAAGTACGAGGGGGCGTCCGCCGAGGTGTGCCGCGTGCGTAACCGCCTGAAACAGAGCGAGAAGGCCTTGGAGGAGTACAAGAGCAGCGAGGGCCAACTGGCCGTCGAGGTGGAGAGGCTGGACCACGAGCTGGGCGCCCTGAGCGGCGAGCGGGACCAGCTGGGCAGCGCCCTGCTAGAAGCGGAGCAGCGCCTCAAGGAGGCCAAGCAGGGTGCCGTGGTGCCGGCGGAGAAGTTCGACAACATGAAGAACCTGCTGACCAACGCGGTGGACGAGAAGGAGCGGCAGCTCGCCGAGCTCCGGGAGGACTACGACCGAGTCCTGGAGGAGGTGGCGGATCTTCACCGCCGGCAGGACGACCGCAAGTCGCAAGGAGCAAGAGAGAAAGCCCTGGAGGAGCAGAACGGCTCGCTGCAGAGGAAGCTGGCCGACGTCTTGGCCAAGCGCCAGGCGCTCATCCAGGACGTGGAGGACACCGAGGAGGAGAAGGAGATCCTGCGTGAGCAGCTGGACGAGCTCAAGAGCAGGATGGAAGTGGGCTTTGTGCCCCTCGCGGAGCACGAAGAAGCTAGGAGGAGCATGATGAAGGCCATGGGGGAGCTGGAGGACCAGCTGGTGGATGCCAGCGAGCGGTGCGGCAGAGCGGAAGCGCAGGTCAGTCACCTCCAAGCCGAGAGGGCGTCGCTACGCGACGACGTGGCGGCCCTCCGAAGCGCAGACGTGGAACAGCGATGCGAGGCGAACGCCCTCGCGTCTCAGAACGCCGCCCTGGCCAAGGAGCTGGAGGAGGCGCGAGGCAGGTGCGACGACAGAGAGAGGGAGGCGGCGCGGCTCTCGGCCCAGTGCGAGTCTCTGGAGGAAAGGCTGGCCGGGGAGCTCGTGTCCAGGCAGCAGCAGGAGCAGGCGAACAGGGAGTTGGCGGGCGCGTTGGAGAGCTCCCAGGCCCGGCTGCGGCACTTGGAGAGCAGGGAGCAAGAGAGGAGCGAGGAGCTGAAGAAAGTACTAGAAGGAAGTGATAAGTTGAAAGAGAGGTTAGAGGAAGTGCTATCAGAGATGGAGAGAGACCACGTGAGCCTCAAAGAGCACGAAGCCGCCAAGGTCGAGCTGAGCGCAGCGGTGGCGGAGGCAGAAAGCAGGGCGATGGAGGCGTCCGTCATGTACGCGTCGGCTAAGGAGGAGACGGCGAGGCTCAACCAAGAGCTGGAGGCCCAGAAGAAGGAGCTGGACACCATACAGGAGGCCATTCAGTCCACGTTCGTCCCGCTGACGGCCGTCGCCGAGCGGGAGAGCGCGCACGACAGCCAGCTGAAGGCCCTGGCGGCCAGGCTGGCGGACGCGGAGGGAAGGTGCGAAGCGGAGAAGGCCGAGGCGGAGCGAGGCAGGCGGGAGGCGGAGCGGCTGACCGCGGAGGTGGAGAGCGTCCGGCGGGCGCTGGAGAGCGTCTCCAACGAGAAGCGGAGAGAGGCGGAGCAGGAGCACAAGGACCAGCTGGAGGAGCTGACACTGAAGCTGGTGGACCTGGAGCAGCAGTACAAGGAGGTGACGGTCCAGCGGGCCGAGCTGGAGGAGCGCAACGCCCTGTGCGCCGTCGAGACGCGCGGCCTCCAACAGCGCCTGGATGCCGAGCTAGCGCGCCTGGACGAGTGCGAGTGGGAGAACCACAGCCTGGAGAACGCCGCGCGCCAAGCCCAGGTGGAGTGCGCGGCGGCCAGGGACGCCCGCCTGGAGGAGGCCCAGAGGCGGACGGAGCTCCAGGGTGTCCACGCGGAGCAGGGGGCCCTGCTCCAGCAGCACGTCCAGGCCAAGGAGGTCCTGCAGGCAGAGGTGTCCGCCCTGCAGGCGGAGGTGTCCGCCCTGCGCCTGGCCCTGGAGGAGAGTAGCGGGCGGCGGCAGGAGAGCGGCCAGGACGTGTCCGCGCTGCAGGCCGAGCTCCTGCAGGCCAGCCAAGCCCTGGAGGAGCTCCGGCTTAAGGAGGCCCAGGCCGGCGTCCTGCAGGCGGACAAGCGGCGACTGGAGGAGGAGCTGGCTGGCGTGGGCGGCCGGCTGCTGCTGCTGGCCCAGGAGTGCCAGGAGCTCCAGCGTGAGGCAGAGGAGGCTCGCGCTGGCAAAGACGGGGCCAAGAAGGAGCTGGAGAACGTGCAGCAGAGGGGTCACGCCGTGGAGAGGGAGATCAGGGAGCTGAAGGAGCGCTACGATGACTCCCTCTGCACCATCGGCAGCCTGCAGAAGAGGATCCAGACATCGTCTGAGCTGACCGAAGTCAAAGACAAGAAGGTAGCGTGGCCTTGAACGCACCCTTGTTCACTGCAGCGCTGAAGGGCTTGACCTAAAAGGAACACGGTCAGGGGTTAGCACCCTGAGCTACAGTAGCACACTGCATGGCACAGTGACATTCTCAATGAAATTATTGACTTAAAGGTATAGTCAGTAATTGAAAGCTAATACACATTTAGTCTAAATCACAAAATATCTCCTCGCCGTCCGCTAGTTTAATGTTCTCTGTGCGTGCTGAAACACTAATTTGGGACTGATCTCTCTAGGCTCTCTAGGCTCTAGTAAGATAATTTTTTCAGAGCTTCAGAATCAGTCTCAATAGTCAAGAAATTACTAATCAGCGTTGAGCAGACGGCTACGGCGGTGGGTTATGTGTGCCGACAGCGAAACCGGCTTGAACGCAACAATGACAGGCAGAACCAATCAGCTGTCAAGTGTGTTTTGAAAGTGCCTGCCATTTTCAAACTGTTTCAATGGACGGCTCCCCAGATGGACGTGTGACTAGCAATCCACCAGGCGTGTCAGGCTACTTCTAGAGCTGCACGATTAAACGCATCTCAATCGAAACCGCAATGTGGCATTGTGCGATTGTGTAACCCCAAAAACCTGCGATTATTTATAAATAATCTTCAAGCACTGCGTGCATGACAACCTGCATGTATTTGCTGCATGCAAGAGCAACACCAATAATAAAGATATTGAGATATACATGTCAATTTAGGCCTGCCTGCCTTCAGACGCACAACGTGTTATAAAAACACACCAACCAGGGGTAAGCAGTAAAGCTCTTGAATTACTTTGCTGTACTTGAAGCTGGCTCGTTGCCTGTCTATTTTTTTCACCTTAACGGCTCTGTTAAGATTTCCGTGTTCGGGCAGGTAGACAACTCCGTGTCTTCCTCGTCAACTTCATTACATATACTTATTTAGACAATGGATGCAAACTAGCATGCAGAGACTGAACTGATGCCAAAGAAAAATGCAATGTTTGGTGTTATTTTGAGATCAGCGGCGTCGCAGAAATGTACGCTACTGTGTAAAACATGGTCAGACTGCCCATCTTGAGAAAAGGTAGATTTCCCAAGTGACCCGTCAAAGATACGACTGCTATGTCCGTGACACCATGCAAAAAAATAACAAAACATAATAGCCTGGGTTCAGTTGACCGTGTTCGCTTTAAACACAGCCTTAAATCAAATACCTGTTTCACTAAAATGGGAGAGGTTTGTAAAACGGGGGGGGGGGGGGTCGTATTGATCCCCACATAAGGGTGTCATGTATCTGGTAAAGCCAAAACACAGTTTGTAGCATTTGGTATTTGTATCATATCGGGGCATATTCAATTGTTCCTAAATCCAAATTTTGTAGCCTTTAGATTATAGTTTGATGGGCTGGTTTTCCATGATGGAACTCGCATTGAATGCTGGTTTGCTGGTACCCTGGCATCCAATGGTGTGTTTTGGTGTACCGGCATCCCATGCTGGTTGCTGGTGTGCTAATATACCAGCTAGACCAGCACTACCCCAGGTGTAATCATTATGAACCAGCCTGGACCAGCACTAACTAGTATGAACCAGCCTTTTTAGCAGGGTAATAATTACTAGCGTTATTTAGGTGTGACAGCGAAAGCTACTTGAAAACAACAATAACAGACAGTATTTTTTTTTAAAGTTTAAACCATTTTGATGGACTGTTTCCCAGATGGACTTGTGTCTATAAATCCATGTGTCATGTCAGGTTACTATATTCTATATTTGCATCCAGTATTTAATACTATACCGGTAGTACAGAGCACTTTAAAGCTTTGATAACAAAGGAAACTGGAGTTATGAGAGCTGCTTACCATATCACAATTGCAATTGCAATATTTGTCAAACTAATCGCAATTATACTTTTTGATCAAATCGTGCAGCCCTAGCTACTTCTACACAGCCCTGGTTCTGTAAATAGGAACACAACCAAAGTGGTGCAGACTGCACATCCTAGCAACGCGTTTCCAATGTGTGGGGCGGAGCTTCTGAGGGAGCAGCCAATGACATTGAAGGGATCAACAAGCTTTCTCCAGAATGACTATACCTTTTAAACTCAAGTTTGGCGATGCTGACACTGTGTGTTTGGTTTGCGTCTCAGATCACAGAGCTGCTGACGGACGTTGAGCGCCTGAAGCAGGCACTGAATGGCCTCTCTCAGCTGGCCTATGCAGGCAGCGCTCCCAACAAGAGACAGACGCAGCACATTGACACCCTCCAAGCGCAGATCAAAGGCCTACAGCAACAGCTGGCTGTGAGGGGATGCACTTATTATTTGACATAGTATTCAGCTCAACTGCTGTATATGTGACAGATACTGTAGCATGCATGTATGCACGTGCCCATTATGCAGTACCAAAGGTAATCCAATGGTGTATATTATAACCCCTTTTCTTTTACATGTGGGAAAGGCAATGAGAATACTGGTTAAAAGAAAACGTCTCCTTTCTGAACAGATTACTTTATTGAAAGAAGGTCCTTATTGTAGTCCTGACGACCTCCATTGTGTCATCTACTGTAGTTTAGAACTATTGACAGCTGTATAAGGTCGAATACAATAGACGTCTGCAGATTCCAACTTTGTCTATTGCTTCTTTCTTATTAAGGATGCTGAGAGGCAACATAGGGAGGTGGTTTCTATCTATCGAACTCACCTTCTCAGTGCAGCACAGGTAAGACCCGCTAATCATTGCCATAATGCAGCCCCATTTACATTAATATAGCAAAGTAGAAAGACAATGTACCAAACCATAGTAAACAACCTAATTGGAGAAGAGGCTTCAGTATTAAGGGCTTCAAGCATTCTCTAGTACTGTTCCCCTCAAGTAGACTGTTGCCATGGTGACAGGAGGCCCATTTCCATTTAGTCATTTGGCAGACGCTTTTATCCAAAGCAACTTGCAATAAGTACTCAAGCAATTAATTTCAAAGCTGAAGCGTCCATACACCCGTACGTAAAGTAAAAGCATTCTCTTAGAATCTCTGAAGCTAATAGAGCTACAGTATACATGTACAAAACAATGTACAGGTATATATAGTATGTAATAACCCATAATTCATATGTTCAGCTCCTACGAGCCCATAATTACCGAAATTTCCCGGCCATTAACTGCGGTTAATACATTGATTTTGCAAACTGTCGGCAGCTCTGCGGCTAATACTCTATACACGTGGTTACATTGTTTTTATTAATTTTACATCCAACTATAATGTTTTGCTATGTAGTAGGACAGTCTAAAATGGTAGAGGGCTTTTCACATGGGACTTGGTATCCCGCTCTCCGTCCTGCCCGCCTCTCATGTGAAAGGCAAATCTACTGCAGTCACCGAAGCAATGCGTCTGGTTTTGAGGTAACCATGAGAACAGAACAGTAAACAAACCATGTAGATGAACTATATAAGATAGATGTATTAACAGTCTCTACATCAGTACTGCCCAACCCTGGTTCTCGGGGAACACTGTCCTGCATGTTTTAGATGTTGCCTTGCTCCAACACAGCTGATTCAAATGAATGGCTCATTAGAATCCTGATAACAAGCCATTCATTTGAATCAGCTGTGTGTTGGACATAACTTTAGGCTATGTCCAACAAACATGTCAGCCTATTTCGCGCTAAATCAATATATTAATCACGGTTAATAGCCGGGAAATTACGGTAACTACTTTCTTTTTGAGTTTTTGTGCTTGAAATACACAATACCTTTTGCCCCCATTTGAACCTAGGTGCCCTTAGCAAGATCATACAGCACAGTCTCATCTCATCTGTTTTCAGCCAACCAATAACGAGCTAAGCTACAGTGTGTCAACAGTGTACTGTTAACTGCTCAGCATCAGGGGGAGTCATTCTCAGAACAGTAAAGCAACAGATACCGTATCATAAGAACTGCTGAGCACAGAACAGTGTGCATGTGGGCTCATACTGTGTAATAATGCACACATGTATTAACCAGAGCCTATGTGTGTGTCCCCTTATTTGTTTGTCCTGAAGGGCCACATGGATGAGGATGTGCAAGCAGCCTTACTACAGATCATCCGCATGAGGCAGGAGTTTGTGTGTTAAAGTGCCTCCCAGCGAAACACGCTGACTCAAATCCACCATGCTCATGTCCCCTGTTAGCACGCGTGTGTGTGTGTGTGTGAGGGAGTGATAATGTTTCTTGAATGCAGAAAAACATCTTTTTCATGCTGTTTTTCCCTTTACAGTGCAGTGTGTTTCGTGCAGATGTTCTTTAGAACCTTGTGTGTGTGGTGGAAGTGAACACATCCAGTCAATGTGTTTCTGCTGGACAGGTAGATGCACAACGGGTGCTTTTATCTAATGCAGGCTTCTAAAACACGCAGAATGTTGAATTTACAAGTTATTTCTTCTGTAAGCATGGACTGTTCTATGCATTGCTGTCTCTCAGTGACTAGTCTAAATCGAAACCTCTGCCTCATGTTATGGATTTAACACTATGAAGGGATTTATGTGAGAGTTTTTCCATGTTTAAATCCCTTTTATTTTGGTCATATACACAAGCTGTAATATGAAATGGATAGGTTTCCCACATTCCCACCTGACCGGTTCCTTTTTTATTCTGTTCTAGTGTCTTCTGTATTTGACAGTTAGGGTTGACGTAATCTTCCCAATCCCCAAGACACAAAGAAATAAATATTTATTTCTTAAGGTCCAAACTTCTCACTGTCTCCCAAAACCTGAATGGTTCATCCACATTTAAATTATGCCATGATGCAGAAATTCAGCAGTTGCATTCATCATTGGTTTTGTGGGAATATCAATATTCACACAGTACTCTAGAGAATTACCGTTTATATTGGGTTATGCTGGATTTGAGTCATGTGGTGTTCGAAAGGAGAAAAAAACATAGAAGTCATTTGCTGTGTCCTACAGTTTGCAGTGGAGCATCAACATTT
The DNA here is from genome assembly GCA_025399855.1 of Forbesichthys papilliferus. Lineage (NCBI taxonomy): Eukaryota > Metazoa > Chordata > Actinopteri > Percopsiformes > Amblyopsidae > Forbesichthys > Forbesichthys papilliferus. Next base: position 3,002 of record JAODOY010002859.1, on the reverse strand, counting down.
TGTTAAAACCACAGTGCCCTCTAGTGGAGAGACTTGGCAGGCCAAGTTCATAGAAATAGTTTGAATTTGGCTCAGATGTGGGCAGCTGTAGTTCTCTGATTTTGCTGCCAAGGATTTGGTTATTGATTTGTTATTAAGTCAGTTGTACTGCTGTAACAGAAAGCCATCATCATACTGTAATAACTCAGTCAGCATACAATGAAATTAGGAGTAAACAACACCACTTGTGTTCCTGAGCAAAAATCTCACTAATCTAAAACATAAAGTGGGAGAAGCCACAAGAGAACAGCAGTTGCGTAACCCTGAGCCACTCTGACATTACTGTATGATTTAGGGTAGTGGTGTTGTGATTGTCGAGCAAGTCTCTTGTGCCTTTTCACTGATATATTTTGTTTTTTTTCATAGCTTTGTACTTTAATTACTATACACTATGTGATGACTGTGATAATATTCAGCAGGTCTGGAGTAGAATAGCACAAGACACTTGTTTAGGGTAACCTTAGGATGTCATTTATTTATGTGGGTTAACTGCCAACTCCAGCAATGAATTCACTTTTAAGAGCTTGCATTACGATGCCAAGTAAAATGTAATTGTTTAGATAAGCTGGCAAAGTGCTCCTTTGATCATGATAGAACACAGTTTATTAAATGACAGTTATAACATATCCTCATTTTGAAACATTAAAGCATTTTTCCTCCAAATACGTAAATAACGTCCAGGTTATTAAATATAGGAATCTGTTAAAACTTGTTTCCTTCTTTTGGACATGTATTTGTGTTTGTGAACTAGTACTGCAATAAATCAATAAAAGTGCCTAACATGGAGAACTTTTGCCTTGAGGTGAATTTATTTTGTATCTCTGTATTTCCATCCCCAGAGCAAATGTTGTCATTCTGGAGATGGAATGTTAAAATGAAGTTTGTGTAATATTAGGCATATGCATACTTGCTGTTCTCTGCTTACTGGAAGGGCCCTTTTCATGTGGTTCCACTTTAGGCACAATCAGGCCAGGGATGAGAGTGAGTGCCTCATTGATAAACGGCCTCACTTTTATCTTTGAGCCTGTGCCGTTATTGATTGGTCTGTTGCTGTTTTCTTCTTTTCACAAGATTTATTTTTCATTAAAGCTCTTTCTAATGGGATACTGGAGTCTAGGTTATCTCAGTTCCCGATCCTGCAGCTCAAGGCTTCAGGACCTTTTGGCATGGCGAAACAGACAAGATTTCTGTAAAAAGGGGAAAAAAGTGTTACAATTATCATTTTATTTTTTTAAACTAATGTATGTTTTACAAATTAGCGCCATAGTCTTTATAGAGCAAAAGCCTTTTGTTGGGATCTTGTTGATCCTTTCCCCAATTCTCTTTCTTCCTATAATTGATGCAAGATTTGTCCTGTGTTTCATTCTAAGGAACTGAAACCATTTGCAGCCCCCCCTTTTAACTCTGTCTGCCTGGCCTTTATGCTGACTATTTGCGGTGTGCACTGAATAAGCTGTTCTCAGCAATTATAGCAAATGTAATTCAATCAGTTGGTAGATCTTTCTTTAATCTCATTTCCAGGGGTGTAATCTGTCCCATATAGCCACTTGGTTAACCGCCATAAACCCTTGTTTCCCTACTAGCGGTCCTATATCTGTAGCTCATCATTTCAAGACACACAGACTTGTATCACGTTAACATAAAAACACTGCCCCACTGACCCCTTTTAAATACTAAGAAATGGCATCAAAACACAATTATCAGTCAAAGCGAGTGGCTGAAGGGGTGGAGAAGGCTGTGAACCTACTGTAGGAGTGTGATATCTGAAGAGGTTGTGATGACTGAGCTGGTTCCAACCAAGGACACCTCTGGGAACATGGAGGAGGTTTACCTTTAACCTCATCTGACACCCTCGTCGTCTCTTTCTAACCTTGCTATGTTGGTGTTTTTTATTCCCTTCGTTTCCCCCTTTCCTGTTACCTTCTTTAATCTGGCTCCATACTGTAGCTCCTCTCTTCCCTGGTGAATTGGGCAGGTCAGTGCAGGTGAGAGGTCTCTCGCATGTTGTGTCACTGGTGATGGTTAGCTCATTTCTGCTGCTGCTAGTAGGCCATTACTGTGGTCCGGGCAGCCTTACGGGGAAGTGAGCTGAGGGCCAGAGGCCTCTCTCTTCCATTAGTCCCAGGAGGAGGGGACTGAGACAGGCTCGGAACCTTTAATGTTTTCGCTGAGTTCCAAAACACTTTGTTGCCTCAATAAAGTACATTCATGGGATAATAAGACTCTGGAGTACACATGGTGCTGATTTGAGTTGGATGGGTTTAGCATGGCTCACATTCCCAACTCAACTCCTCCGCTTTCTCAGATCCTCCCTTCCCCCCAACCTTTTCTTTCTTTTTTACATTTCATCTCGTTCCTTTCTCTGGCTCCCCGCCATGCTCTCTTCCCCTCTATCATTCACTCTGCCTTGCTAACACTTGGCGGTGTGATCCAGGGCTGACCCTGCCTTTGCACACCTGGAAACCAGGGGTTGCCCTCCCATTCCCCAGGAATTATGCACGCAGCTCAGGGTCAAAGGTCCAGGTGGAGGGAGTGAATGAGATAGGTGATCACAACCACCAAACCAATCGCCGGCGGGAGGATCAAGCGTTTCCGTTCATCTGATCTGGGCTCGTTTGGGTGTCCTGGACGTCAGAGGTGTGAAGGCACATGTGTGGAATACAAGCTCTAAAACAGATTGATGTGCTTTATAGAAGGGTTAATGCACACGCACTCACAGATTAGAAACAGGCCTTATAGTGCTGCTTCTCATTGGCAATTACACATGGGGGTTTACGCCAGCATTGGCCAGCTCTACTTGAAATGCTATAAGGACATTGAACACCACTAGGCTAAATGGTTTCCTCTGAGCTCAATGTTTTTATTTTCCCCTCATTAGTATCTGGTTAACCGCTAATACTTTGTATCTGCCAGGCTTTGTCTCATCTTGGTGGACTAACCCAAAAACAGATGTGTCCAAAGAC
>JAODOY010002858.1:0-11899 GCA_025399855.1 Forbesichthys papilliferus | reverse complement strand
TATATATAATTACACATGATCAGCATCCATACCATAATTAAAAATTTGGGCATAGATTTTTAAGAAAATTCAAGATAAACATTAGATTTATATTTTCTGTACTGTATATTAAAAATGTTTCAAATATTTTACAGAATGTAACTGTTAAGTATTTTAGTCTCCCAGTCCAACACTCCAGAGTTTACCTGCTCTTAAATACTTGTAAAGTATTATCCTGTATTTGTTGCTCCAATTGAAGCATAATTACCTCTATTAGATTTTAAGGCTGGCTGAAGCTAGCTAATATGGACTCACTGTTACATAAACTACTGAGTTCATGCTGAAGTGTAATGTACAGATGCTAGAGCAGTGGATGGCAACAACTGCCCCAGTTCAGAGTGGAACATCATGTGCCAGCCATGCTGTGAGTACCACCTGATCCAGTGTAGGTGTCCATCTCAGGGGTCCCGGGTGGGCTATACAGTTCCCTGCTGCCGCAATGCTCTGGATCAATGTGACCCTTGTATTATCCACCCAGGTACTTAATGCAATGCTTAATTAAATACATAATGATAGATTTCATTGGGAAAGTGCTAATGACTTAATATCACTAATACTGCTAATTTGCCTCAAACATACGTGGTACTCAAGGTAATTCCTTCTTCTTGCTGAGCAGGTTGTAGTCTATTTGAGAACTGCAAAGGTTGCCACAATGGAACATGGAAAGCTAACGATGACTTCTTTGTCAGAGGGAGATTCTGTACTGTGTGTCGCCACGGTTGGAGTGGCGGAGACTGCAGAAGTATGTTTTGCTGACTCATACTCTTGTTCCTCTAACGTTAACCAAATGGGTCTAGTCTAGTCCATGTGGCCACTTTACTGATTCTCCTATGTTCAGCATGCGGGGGAGTGATTAAACGGGCTCAGGGGCATGTTGCCCTGGAGAGTTACCCCACGAATGCCCGGTGTGAATGGATGTTGCATGCAGAGCCAGGCCACAGCATTGAGCTTCGGTACGTAAAGGGACACTGTCTGACTTGGTATTTGTCTGGAATTAACCTTGTGGTTGAAACTGTCCATTGACTTTAGACATGTTTTCATTATTTTGCTTTGAACCTCCTAGAGGTGACTCCTACACCTCATTACTCTTCCCTCAGCTCTATTACACTCACATGGCTCTCCACTCCTTCCCCTACAACTGCTGCCCTTTCATACCATACACAGTTGTGTTGTAAACATCAATCATGAACTGGTTGCTGGTGCTATAATGTAATTGAGAAGGGGGAATATTGGCTATAGAACCAATAGTTTATGTAACTACACCATTTGTATCAGCATACTGTAACAAATGATTCATGATGGATTTTTCTAGATGGATGTGCTCAGTTTTTATTTGTCTTTTTAAGCTTTGTAGTGTTTGTAATTAACAAACCAGATCTGATCCTTATTAGTACATGTAATGGTATGGGTCAAATGCATATAGGATACTATAATAATTATAACAAAAATGTAATTACGTTTATGTACTGTGACAGGTTCTCAATGCTGAGTTTAGAGCCCGACCACAGCTGCCGATATGATTACATTGAACTGCGGGACGGCGACAGTCTTAGCTCTCCTGTAATTGGCCGGTTCTGTGGGGATCAGCTGCCACGTCCAATAAGAAGCTCAGGGAACATGCTGCATGTCTTGTTTGTCTCAGATGGATACAACAACTTCGATGGTTTCGTGTTTACATATCATGAGAGTTCAGGCAGGTATATTAATTGTTAGCATTTGTATTTACTGTACATACCAATAGTATTGTTTACAGTACATTTATTGTTAGTTGGTTTACTTTTCATCTTTAACAGGAAGACTCTTTCTCTACAGTTTCAACTACCAGGAGAAGAGTCTGTCCGTTCCCAGAGAAGCCAGCGAATGGGAATATCCAGCCAGTTTACGGACCAGTGAAAGAGCTCCTATCAGTGACCTATCTGTGCAATCCACCGTATAAACTATTGGGCCCACAGCAAAGAAGTTGTCTGTCTAATTCTACCTGGAGTGCCACAGAGCCTATTTGTTTTAAAGGCAATATTGTCTTGGAGGATAATGCAATTATGTTGTTCTGTCAGAAACAATGCAGTTGGATTGTATACATTTTGTATCTGCTGGAATTATATATCTCAATCTCTCTTTCCCTCTCTCTCTCCTCTCTCCATACACAGTTATCAGTACCAGCCAATCTCACACAGGGCAATGTGCCCCCCTGCCGAAAGTACTAAATGGCTACTACAAACCTGTTCCCCGCATGAAAGCTGGAACTAGCAGGACATACATGATTGAGTTCTTCTGCAAAAGCTCATATATTTTGAGTGGAAACCACTTCAGTACTTGTCTTTCCAATGGAGTGTGGACTAGCAGGCCGCCACAGTGTGTGAAAGGTACAGTGGGCCTTTAATTTGCAATATAGAGCCATGTGGGTCAGTTAGTTTATAATATAAACACGCATGTAGACCATCTCCTGCTCAAGCAACATCATATTTGAGTACAGTATCAGGATACTTGTTTTTCCTTTATGTCTCTTACATACTCTATCTTCCTTACTATATTCCAATTGGTCTCCAGTAGTTATATTTGATCTAACTTTTATAGTGACAAGTGTTCAACAGTTCACATTTCTGTGATAACAATTATTATTATTTTATCTCACAGCCTGCCGGGAACCAAAAGTGTCTGACCTTGTGAAACAGAAGGTTGTATATAAGACATATGATTTGATGAAACCCAGTTTGAACACACTTACATTAGCTAGGCAGCCTGAAACAGAAGACAGCATTTTAGAGGGCATGCCAAAGGGGTTTCACCCTCTCTACACACACATTGAGTACACGTGTGCTTCCATGCTTTACCGCCATGAAGGTAGCTCCCAACGCACCTGTCTGAAGACAGGGAGGTGGAGTGGTCGCCATGTCTCTTGTTCACCAGGTGAGGGCAGCAGAGGTCTGTAAAGGGAAAAAGCTCGCTGTTCTACATTGGGGACGCCAGGGTCAATGATACTCATGCATACACATTACCAGTGTTGGGCAGTAGCGTCGCTACTTAGTTAAACTACAATTTGAATAGCGTGGCGGTAGCAGCGCTGTTTTCTGAATCAAAGAGCTTTTCAGTAGCGACGCTCTTTAATTGATCAAGTAGTGCGGTAGAGTCCACAGAAGCTACATTTTCCCAAGCATTTTTGAATCTGCAGCTCAAGCTTAAGTCTTGATACAACTGCTAAGAATCAGTACGTGATGCCATCACATAAACGGACCTAGGCTACACGTGTAGCCGACAGAAGCACTTCAGCATGACGGTGATGACGTAGACACAGGCCTACCAATCACTGCGCTGATGCCTGAGACTTTGATGCAAGGGATTGAGAATAGAGACAAGACTGAGTTTACGTGATATAAATACCAGCGAGAGCAGAGAATACATCTTATACACAGTTGAACTGAACAGTTTAGCCCAGTTTATTTGTTTGTTTGACTTACACTTTTGAATGTTGGTACAATAAAATTTAGGGGGGGAAAATATCTGAAATGTAGTGAACTAGGTTTGCCGTGTTGCATGTAGATTAGTTGTCTACATTTCTTTTGGGGTAGCTTCAGTGTAGTTAAGCTTAATTTAACATAGAGTAACTGGTATTTTAGCTCACTACATTTTCAATTTAGCTTGCCCAACATTGCACATTAAAGTATGTTTCGACCAGTGTTGGGCAAGTTAAGGAATAGTAATAAGTTACTATTTATGTATTACTCCTTCAAAAAGTAATTACTTTACTTATTACTGGGTATTAAAAGTAATTAGTTACGTTTATATTTACATTACTATATTACTTTCACAATCATCGCCCCTACTGAAAAATGACAACCTGTGTAGCCAGTTCATTTTAGAATAGAATCCTCTTCCTTGGAACAATAATTAACCTTAGTGTCGTATGCCACACACACAATATGCCAAACTGAAAACGGCAGCCTCTCAAACCAGATGATTAGAAACGTTGTTTCCATTAGATTACCCTACATTTGCTAGGACCAGATGTCATATTCTTGTAACACAGTAATGCAGCATTACTGGATTAGTAATTGTAATAGCATTACTTGTTTGGAAAAAGTAATTAGTTACACTACTAGTTACTTTAAAAAGTAATAACATTACAGTAACTTGTTACTAGTATACTTACTACCCAACACTGGTTACAACCATATGGTTACAAAATGCACCAATGTATAAATGTGTGTCACACTGTAATCTCTCTCCCTACTCTGCCGCATGTTGTAGTGTGTGGCAAGGTCACCACCGTTTCACAGAATTTGACGGACACTCACTGGCCATGGCATGCGGCAGTTTATATTCGCACATCTTACGGACACAGAGTGGCTACTACTCAGGCAGACCAGCCCATAAGCGTGTCAGACCAGCAGGGGTCGTCAGAGGAGTCCACATTCTGGTATCTGGCCTGCAGCGGAGCACTAATCTCACAACGCAGTGTCTTGGTGGCAGCGCACTGTGTGTTTGAGCGAGGCAAGCAACACGCCGCTCCCCCAGCTCATGTGAAAGTGGTTCTGGGTCTGCGGTTCCACGTTACCAGCCATCTGCGAAAAAGCCAGCAACACCACAGGGTATGGAACTTTTCAGCCTTTAGCGTTCCTGCCTTATCAGCTACTAATACTGTCATAGAAATACTGCTGGTGAAATATGTGTGTCACATGGGTTGTAGAGCAACATGTTTACTAAATGCACAATGCTATAAGCAATAGCTAAACGTTTTTCATAAGTCTTGATTAATCATTTTGGGAACAGTCACAGAATGTAGCCAAATAATTCCACAACGAAGCGATATACTGCCTCAGATTTTACTAATTCCATTGCCAGTCATTTGAACTTGCTCTCGCATTATATTTGTTTTGATACAAGTGTCTTTTCCTGACATCAGGTTTCAACCATTCTGGTGCATCCAGGGTTTGACTCTGAGAAAGATTCAGATGTGGCAGTGCTCAAGTTGGTGGACAAAGCCAGAATCAGTTATCAAGTGCTTCCCGTGTGTCTTCCCAGTGCGCCACAGGGTGCGATGCCCCATGCTCTTGCTACAAGGTGGACAATGGCAGAGCCAAGTGACCCCCACACCCACTCAGGCCAGACAGACCTGGTTGAGATAGCTGACACCGCTCAATGCAAAACACAAACCGCTCATACAGAAGAACATACCAGAGAGGTGACTGGCAGTGTTCTGTGTGTGATTAGGAAACACTTGACTCCAAACAAGCCTTGCCATCTCGCCCCGGGTACAACAACCATTCAAGCTGGTACCTCTTCAAGTTCCCTTTTATTAAGCCAGAGAGAGAAGCCAGAAACTTTTGAAACTGTGTGGGAACTTATTGGTTTAGAAAGGTCCAACTCTGGGGAAAGTAATTGCCATCAACAAACATATGCAGTTGTAACTCGAATAGCTGATTTTCAAGAATGGATAGAAAATAACATGAAGTGAAAATGTTTATCTGATGAAAAACATAGACTTTAACAACTCTGACTTTAAATGTCCATCTCTCATGGCCATTTTGTAGAAATGTGTTGACTTTCAGAAATTGGTGTATGTAATGTGCTATTTTAGCTTTTTAAAATGTATATTAAAGATTTGCATTGATATTGACGTCTTTAATTATGTATTGGAATTTGTTATGATCTGACGAGAAAGCATTATTATTCTGTTATTTATTTGTTCAATTTATATCATATCAAGTCCTGTTATTATGCCAATAGCAGCAAGCATATGTCCTAAAGTACCTTTGAGAATGATTCCTTTACCAACTCCAAATCAAAGTTGTAATTCCAATTTGTAGTACAACTATCATACTGTACATTATTATACATTTTAGTGAACAAAGATTTAGAGTTATGTCACATATTGAGATCATTTTAAATGTGTGCACACGATATTTGTATTCTTTAGTTTTTTGATGTGCCTTTCTGGTATGTGTGCATCTGTAGGCCAACTTACATCATGTATAGACTGCAGGTTCATGTTTAAATGAAGAATGAATGTGTCCACTGTGCGACTGTATGTGAGGTCATGTGTTTGAGAGGTAGTCTTAAGGTCAGTGTCCCAGTATGTGTTGTCATTGAGAAACACAGTGAGAGGATTTGCTAAAGTTAGCTCTTACACCTGAGACGCAGCTTTGTGTCTCAGGTGTACTCAGGAGCACTTTTACTGAAAGATACTAGAGTACAATACAAGGAGCAGATATGAGTTATTCATACAGTATGTACACATGAATGCTTACAGACAGGCCAGCTTCAGGGCTTGTTGTAGTGTGACGCTTGAACTGTTGACGTTTTCTACAGTTTTCCTTGTCAGAATAATGTTTCTTCTTCTTTGTAAGCTGCCTAGTTTACAGGCATAATCATGAATATCTAATAAAACATGACTTTATTTTACTATTGTCACTCAGGAGAATACTAGAGAAACAATGACAGCTGGCACACTGACCCTTAACAGCCCTACAACATGACACTTTATCTGATGTTTACACCCACACAAGTCAGCAGATACTTATTGTTATTAGTATTGTGGGTGTGTGTGTGTTTGTGTGTGTGCGTGTGCATGTGTGTGTGTGTGGACTCACTCTGGCCTTTCAGGATATCTGAGCAATCTGCCTAACAGCCTGTGGTTGGGTTTATAATGTCTATGCCAAGAAGGTGTGCTACATGCAAATATGCAATACAATACCGGTACACCAGAACTCTCACCATGCTCTCATGTGATGGGAATGTTGACACATCCAATTGCCTTCTCTTTATGTACAAAACACCTAGAAATAAAACATGCCTTGGTCTATGTAATCTACGGCACATCTACAGTATGTCTAGAGCATGTTGACAAAGTGTAATTCTGTATGGATACATTCTGTATTGATTCAGGTTGGCATATGAACAGGGGAGAGAATATATAATCAAACAAATTGTGTTTTACAGAAGGCACACGTGTGTAAAACAATTACGCACACCACTGAAACAGGGAATTGCCAAACACAGTGGTGCTGGCTGGTTGAATGCATGCATTGTTATACTGTGATGTTGGGATTAATCCTGTATCATAGAGGTGTGAAGGGAGGGGGGGAATCTTGTGAACATGACAATACAATAATGACACCCTGCAGGCCTTGACTCTGACATGAACCTGTGCTCATTTCTTAGCTGCCATGGTGCACAGGTCACCACTCAACACACATCACACGGCTCTTGTTGTGATGCAACATCAATACGGTACAGTAACAAACAGTTCTGTTCCTTTATTTTTGATTAAAAATATCATTAGCATTTATTGCAGATGATACATTGTACAAAATATGTTGTGGTTATATTATGTTAGTTGGAACTTTACTAGTCTTTTTTTTGAAAACTCTGAGTTAAGACCACCAGTAACTGACCCTGATAGTGTGCTGTATCTTGAGACTTAAATCTTCCTTCTGTGAAATCCACAAGCATTGTTACGTAACATTATTGGCATCCTGGGAGTATTTTGGCTATGCATTTTTGACACTATGGCTGGTCATGATAATATATATATATATATATATATGTGTGTGTGTGTGTGTGTGTGTTGTACTGTTTGTAAAATACAAGAGGCTAAATCTAATATTTAACATAATTGATTCTAATATGAATACAAACATACAGTATATTGTTACTGTAGATGCTTTGTAAGGTTCACAGATCACCATTCTAGAAGGATCAAAGTCAATGTGGACTTTCTATACAGATACGGTAGTCTACTATATTAATGTATATGTATGTGTACTGGATTAGAATGGCTCAGAACAGCTTAGTTAATTATAGACACATGCTGTCTAAGCATGGTGTGTGTTGTCAGATGGTTGACCTCACGCAGAGGCAGAAGGTTGGACCAGGTGTGGAAACGCTTGACCAAAGGACAAACGGTTTGCCATGTGTCCACAGTCTTGCTCTGACCTTATGAGCACCCACCATACAGTTAGCCATTACTAGAAGTCATATCAATATTTTGAGAGTTGTATGTATATAGTGTATGGACCATTGCAGTGCATGTAATATAATGCACTGCATCTTTATCAAGCATAAACTTTAGTCTCTTGGTTTTAAGTATTATATGGCTGATTCAGGATCAGATTTGTTGTTTGTCAGATATACCAAAAGTTTGAAAACAGACAAAGATTGTCACTGCTTGCAAGTAAGCTTATTAAAGTTGACTCCACCCACTTTCCCATGGTGCCTCTTGCCATACCTACAGGTTTGTCAGTCCACCTTACAGACTGAATGTGCAAGCATCTGTAATTGTGGGTCATATGTTTTTATAGTAAAAGGTTTGCACACCTGGGTGCTGAGGACAGATTTAGAGTACCTTCTTAAAATACTTTTGGGGATTCAGCCTGGATTTACAAATGGATAAGCCTTGACTTTATTAATTTTCTGACACCTATGACTGTAGCTCTTCTTCATAAAGTTCAGTCTGAGTCCAAGAAACATACCAAACATCTGGTAAGCAGCACTGGTAACTTGTGGTAATGTGACAGACAACTTCTGTATGCTTTAGTTCCTTCATATCTGTAGTGGTTGGGATAACTAATTCCATCCACTCCATTCTCGATACGCCATCCACTGTACATGCATTTACATCACATGTATAGGTTTCCTTAGCACACATGCACATGTTAAATGCATGGTTTTATTGCTCTATTTACTGTATGTACCTTGAATGTGTGTTCATGTAAACTCAGATGTATGAAAGGTGCTGCACAAGATTATACCATTATGAATCTGTAATCTATACAGATGTTTGACCCACTCCTGCAGATTTAGTGGTCATGACTCCCTCACTGGCAATAGTTTACATACTGTAGTCTTGGCATTCCTTTTACCTCTGTATCTGCCATACAACTAAATCTCAGGCAGAAGTCATTAGCCCAGATGTCCTATGAGAGATAATACCCACCTGCAAAACCATACTGATTTCACATCAATACAAAATATCCATTATCTAATCTATATGTTTGTCCAACCTTAGTTCATAACATTTTGATACATTACTTATTTGAGATTATGTATCTTATGTGTAAAATAGTTTATCTAGTGTATCATATTGTATCTATAGTGTTTCTTTTGATGTTGGGTGGTGAAACCTTGACATTTGAATGGACACCCCTTTGCTGTTATGTAATGCAATAACTTGTGCTTGACTTGCTAATTGTATCCTCTTTAAAAGCTTTTAGTCTCATTAGAACCAGAACATTATTTATCTGACTTGACAGTTGATCTTAAGTTGTTGCTATCCCTGCACATGTATTTTACTATAAAGGCAACATAGAAACAAAACAATAATAATATATTAAACTAAACTATACAATATACATACTCAATACTAAGGTCTCTGAAAGTGAGATTACCAAGACTATATCACAGACAGACAACATACTGTAGCTCACACACTGAGACTGATATAAACTAAATAGCCTAGTAGCTTACCTATTGTATATACACTAACATAGTTAGTGACTAACGTGTATGTTCCAAAAGAACCATGTGTGATACAGTTATATTGCATCTGATTGTAAATTCAAAACACAAATGTTTGGTTGTTGGAAAACAGGAAATATTAAAAGTGGATGATCTGGTTCCAGAATGTGAATTTAGATGTGGTACTAAATAACATGTTGTATTTTTTGTTTGTTTGTTTGTTTTAGTAAAAAGTACACATTTTATAAGTTATATGTTTGTAATAAAATATCCAACTACAGTACATTTCACATTTAAATAAACCATTCATTGTCAATATATTTTTTTTCCTGTTACAAAATGTACCTGTATTGGAAAGTGAAATATGAAATGCATAAACTACCAAATCATCTGTAAATAATGAGACACATTTCCTTCTGCAGTGTTTCAGTGACAACAGAATGCAAAAACAAGTGGAAGTCAGGATGCATGAAAACCACATGGAGCGCATTGTTGACCCTCCTGAAACAGTGTGTGGGAGAATATGTGGTAAAATCATGAAGAACATGGTGCTGACACTTACTGTTCTTGGTAAGAATGTCTAGTCTATGTTATACGTTTAGCAATATTCAAGTTTTAGTTTTAATCATCTGTTAATATTCTAGTGCAGGGCTACTCAACTCTGGTCCTAAAGGGGCACTGCCCAAATGGCTCGTTAGAAGCCTGATAACAACCCATTCATTTGAATCAGGTGTGTTGGAGCAGGGAGACATCTAAAACATGCAGGACAGCGGCCCTCCAGGACCGGAGTTAAATTGTCATGTTCTACTGGGCTGTAAAACATGTAAAACATGCAATATGCAATATGCAGTATAGCATCATGTTTTAGCAGCTATCAATACACATGCGTGTAAATGCACAAATGAGGAATAATGTGAAGGCACAGGGAATGTTTGTGTGTGTGTGTGTTATAAGTAACTTGCACAGAAGATAACTCTTAAGGTTTGTGTCACATATCTCAGGTGTGTTCCTGGGCACAACTGCTGGCATGCTGTTGCGGCACATATCTCCACTACCACCTGATGTAGTCATGATGATCAGCTTCCCAGGAGAGATTCTAATGAGGATGCTCAAGATGCTCATCCTGCCTCTCGTGATCTCCAGTCTGGTCACAGGTGGGTGCTGTTGAGGTCATTTCATCTTAACAAAGGAAGACTACAGAGGTCTACTGAGTGAATCGCGGTTTATTGATTGGTTAGAGAGCAATTATCCATCCATCCATCCATCGTAATCCGCTTATCCAGATGACGATGGATGGATGGACCACCCAATTACCTCCTCAGTTCCCCTCTTCCCCTTCCTAAGGTGGCTGATGGTTTTCCAGAAACACTTTGGTGCCGACCGAAAGTCTTTCTCCATGACTTCTCCGAAGCTCTCCCACACCCGCTGTTTTGCTTCTGCTACGGCAGATGCTGCAGCCCTTCGGGCCCGTCGGTACCTTGAAACTGCCACCAGAGTCTTCCGGCACAACATATTTCGAAAGGTCTCCTTCTTCAGTCAGACGGCTTCCCTGACCACTGGTGTCCACCACGGTGTTCAAAGGTTACCGCCCCTTGAGGCACCTAAGACCTTGAGACCACAGCTCTCCACCGCAGCTTCAGCAATGGAAGCTTTGAACATTTCCCACTCAGGTTCTATGTCCCCAACCTCCACAGGGATGTCAGAGAATTTTCACCAGAGGTGTGAGTTGAAGATCTCATGGACAGGGGCCTCCTCCAGACTTTCCCAGTTCACCCGCACTACCAGTGGGCTTACCAGGTCTGTCCAGAGTCTTCCCCCACCCCTTGACCCAACTCACCACCAGCTGGTGGTCGGTAACCAGCTCTGCCCCTCTCTTCACCCGAGTGTCCAAAACATGCGGCCTCAGATCAGATGATACGAACATAAAATCGATCATCAACCTTCGACCTAGGGTGCCCTGGTACCACATACACTTATGAGCATCCTTATGTTCGAACACGTGTTTGTTATAGACAGTCTATGACTAGCACAGAAGTCTAACAACAAACGCCTGTTCGGGTTAAGATCCGGGAGGCCGTTCCTCCCAATCACACCTCTCCAGGTTTTATTTTTTTTTCTGGGAAACAATCCATTTGGTTGTACAATTGAGTTAATTGCACGTTGAAGTCTCCCAGCAGAACTATGGAGTCCCTTACTGGAGCCCCATACAGGACTCCATTCAGGGTCTCCAGGATGGCCGGATACTCCAAACTGCTGTTCGGTGCATAGGCACTGACAACAGTCAGAGTTTTCCCTCCCACAACCCGTAGGCACAGGGAGGCGACCCTCTAATCTACCGGGGTAAACTCCAACGTATTGGCGCTCAGCCGGGGGCTTGCTAGTATCCCCACACCCGCCCGGCGCCTCA
>JAODOY010002857.1:0-11900 GCA_025399855.1 Forbesichthys papilliferus | reverse complement strand
TAAGTATAGAACCCAGTGGAAGCAAATAGAGGGAAAAGAGAAGAGGGCCCAACACCGAGCCCTGTGGGACTCCACAACCTCCACAAACGGCACATTCCTATTCAAATGCAAAATTCTAATTCCTATTCTATGACCATAAAGGGTTGGGTTGGGTTCTGTTGCCTAGAACCATACAGGTCTAATCCAAACATACCGTACTTAGCGGTTAAATGGACTTAAAGACAGGGTCAGTCGCTCTACAGAACAATTGCTAACATCAAGCTTAAGTCAAAACAATATTCCTCCCGCAGCGGCGCATCACACACACACACACACCGGCCCTCATTTATCAATGTAACGTTGAAACCAGCGTAGGTCAGAATTCATCTCGCGGTGGCGCTCACGTGTGATTTATGAAATTGTTCGTATCTCACCAAACCAGTTTAGGTTCACTTGCAATAGCATGACTACACCTTTAATAGGTACAATTAGAGGCTGTGTGCTATACGCATGTGTGTAGATGTGGGAGAGACGTGAATGGAGAATAGAATAGGTGTGTGTGTGTGTGTGGTTGACAAAAGAGAATGAACTGTGTGGCCAAGACTTAGAAAGCATACTAAGGTTGTGTGTGTGTGTGTGTGTACGTGCGTCTGATAGAGAGAGAGCGTGTGAAAAGAGTTGCATGCGTGTCACCTTAAAAGCTATTTGGTGCTTCTGAAAGGGATTCTAAATCAAAGTCCCCTATAAACTGCTCTCCTCCAGGACCCAGTTAACAAAAGCTAGCCAGAGATAGCAATAGCATGGACTAAGCTAGCCTTCCTCTCTCGCACCGCCTTCTTCCAAAATCATTCCCATTTCTCCCTGACTCCATTGTGCCCCAGTCCCTCGATCTCTTTTCTGCTTTGTAGCCATCCCTCGCTCACTCTCTCTCTCTCTCTCTCTCTTCCCCCTCTCCCGTTTCTCTCTAGCGATATCAGAGGGCGAATTTGGCGGGTGCCCTTAGGACAGAGAGAACGGGCAAGCAACAGAGAGAAAGAATGAAAATAAAGACGACAAGAGAAACCAAAATACGAAGAAAAAAAACAATATATATACACATACATGCACACGGAGAAAATGTGTTGGCTGTTAGTTAATATTCAGTTCATTTTTATTCTAATTATTTTGGTGAGTTTCAATTATTTCAGTGACTTTTATGGGTTTTTCTTTCTTTGACAAAAGGGTACAAATAATGTTGTCCATCAAATATGTAACCTAATAATTAATAATTCTACTGTAAAACACTCTTTGTTAAAGAAACATATATAGATATATACACACACACACACACACACACACACACACACACACACACACACACACACTAGAGGTTAGATATAATGCAGGGGCAGGCAGTGACTTGTTCAAGGACATGGTAGGAAGAAAAACACATTTACCTTTTCCAGTGCAGGGCGTTGAACTACCAACCTTGCAGGCTATAATACGGTTTTCATAGGAACACAGTGCACTCTACTAGTTTGAATTAGTAAAAACAAGCCTGTATCTTAAAAACTAAATAATGTGTTCCCCTGCATACTGTAAGGCTGTGCATTTTCATAAAATAAATATAATTCATGAACTTTAACACATTCAAATCCTTCCTGCCTTGATGTTATTGCTGCAGCTAACGAGGATATTGCTTTGTCATAATTTCTGCAGTTATTGATGGCCTTATTTTAGTTGCGGTTCTGTGTTCCCTGTTTTGGAAGTTATTTTTCGTCCTTCTTTTTTTTGTATGTCTGATCCTCCAAAGCGGTTGCTCCTTGAGAAAATAAGACGCATCCATCACAAACACACGAAGGCCAGCCTCTAATGCAGCACACAATGTATATTAACACATAGTAAGTCACACTATGCTACACACAAAACACACAGGCAAACCAACACGCGCTCACTCAAAGACACGCATGCGTACAGCCTCAGACACGCACGCACGCAGATGCCTCGTAAAGACACTGCAAATTTATTTTCCAATCTTCTCACCATTACAACTGCTATATAATATTTCTGCTGGCCAAAACAAACAAATATATAAATAAAACTCCAGTAGTGTCATGCAGACTCAAATGTAATTTTATTTAATCCTGCATGTAAATCAGGCCACTTTTAATATCAGCCAGTGTCTTGGCTGTATTTAGTGCACATTTTAGGTTAAGTAGGTTTTATACTGAGTGCTGTAAAATGGCAGAAGGCATGAGAAGGGTGTGCATGTCTAAATCAGTGTTTGTGTAAGTACAAATGTGTGTGTGTGTATATACATGCATCATGTGACACACGCATCTCTGTGCACTTGGCTACTTGGCATGACGCACAGGGTGCTGTAAACCCATTTCCCATGGCAGGATTTGATATAAAAAACACCGTCCAAACACTTCCTGGGAGATGGCCAGCGAAATCGGCTGAGAAGGAAGTGTCCTCTACTGGATGTGATGCAGGAAGAGCTGGTTTATCACCCAGATTGACTATAGACAGCTTTATTGAAACTGTCCCCAGATAGACAAATTATAGACGGGGGGGGGGGGGTAAATAAGAGAAAGAACATCATATGTATGGAATAGAAACCAGGTGTAACATGTCCTGAAACATGTTGCTCTGAAGCTTAGAAGCTTAGAAAGCATTCAAATGACTTTTTTTACACAACTACATGATGTTGAATTAAAAATCAAGGTTCATACTTTTTCAAAGAAGTGTGTTGCTTAATTGATTTAAAAGAAAAACGAAAAAAAAACAGATTCAGCCAAAGATTCACGTTTTAGGCAAATTATTAAGTAATAGCAAGACTGAATTACCGTCAAAATGCCCAAGCATGTGCTTTAGCCTCCAGAAATAAAGACAGATTAAATTTTTTGAATTTTAGTTGCAAATGTGACAAATATTACAGCTTCAGGCTTGCAATAACAATGATTTTTCTGAGTGGTTGAGAGACTTCATTTTTATCTCACACCTGAGCAACCGGCATATGCAAGAGAGAGAGAGAGAGAGGGTGGGAGGGGGGGGGAGAGAGAGAGAGAGGGTGGGAGGGGGGGAGAGAGAGAGAGAGAGAGAGGGGCTTTGACAGATGTCCGGCTAGATCAATAAAGGGACTAAGGCGCTCAACTCTCCAGTCGTCAACTGTATCAGGACCCCTTACCTCAGACAGTCCACAAGAGACTGCATAGGGCCCTATGGCACATCTGAACAAGGCTTATGGCTGAAATGTCAGCCATCACTTTTAAATCCTCATAAACCTCTAAGAGAGCTCACATATTTTCATTGGCTAGCTTTACATTTAGCTTGTAAATCAGCCTTAGAAATGCGAAGGCTAATACAAACATAATCTGCGCAGAGCACTGACATACCATTTGCTAAAATTAATGTTTTTTAGTGTTCTATGTAGCTGCCATAACAGCTGTACTTCCCTTCCCAGGATCAATATAGCATCTGTTTACCTACTTATGTATAACAGACCCTCCACAAAAGTAAATTATCAGCTTAGACACCTGACATCACTGTAAGACCTATAGGGTAGTGGTGTCTCTAGTCCAGGCAACTCTGTTCTACACAAATACTGAAACTTTTATTTGAAAATAGAATGTGACTGTCTGCTACAAATCGTCGGAGTCAATATTCTATCCTGTTGCATATTCTAACGAATGAGATATTTAAATCAATCAATTCATAATGATGTATTCATCAAACATTTTACAGAAAATAAAACACAATGAAAAGCAAAACCATAAACATTGCTAGACCCTCAAAATATGTAGTTACTTAATTCAATATTGTCATAATTTTCTTAACATTGTTTCTCAAAAATGCACTTCTAAAATGGATCCCCATCTATAAAGTAGTGTGTTTATTTTAATTACTCCAGTTTGAAAAATCTATCACCAACAACTTCAATTTAATTTGACAACAAGGATCCATTTTAAAATACATATACTACCAGTATAGAGACAAAGATCAGATTCAAAGAAAGGTTAGTCTCTTTTTGAGAAACAATGGGAGTTGATGGTAGGTAGATAATTGTATAAAGTTGCCAGTCTAGCATCTGTAATGTGAAAATAAATGCCAAATGTCTGCAGTTTAGTTTAATTATGTTCATATAGGTATTAAGTAAGTACAATTTACTCTATCCACGTTCAATAATCCACAATAATCAATTTAAATGCATGAACATGAGATTTCATTTAACATTTATCAGATAACTATTTAGTTGTACTACAATTTACAAAGATGTACTTACAAATATCCCATTAATAGGAGGGGGAAGCAGGGTAACAAATTTATATTTCCACTCCACTGTGACAAATCATTCTTCCTGAATCACCAAATCCTTTCTAGACAGGAAGTGAGAGTTTAAATCAAAATGTAAATATCACAACCACCAGTAGGGAGCATCTTTATAACTAAAGAAAAAATAAATGTTCTTCTTAATTTCTGTATGTCATTCAGTCAAGCCTTTCCTACTAAAAATAATTATATCTTAAAGGTAGTCACGTATTCTGGAGAAAGATTGATATTTTAACTCAGCAACACCATTTCCTTCACATCATAGGGTGCTCCCTCAGAAGGTCCACCTGTAAAAATCCAATGTATGCAGTGAAATGCATGCGAAAACATGACCTGGCTATACCTAAAATAAAGCTGTGGTTCATTTTATTGGCAAATACACTTTTAGTCAAATTCACCAAATATCTTCTCGCATTACGCTCACTTACCATTCTCTGTGTGTGCTGAAATTAATAATCAGATATACTTCTACACAGCCCTGGCTCTGTAAATAGGAAACAAAATGGTGAAGACCACAACAATGCTTTACAATGCATTTCAATGTGTGAGGGTTAGGTTAAAGGACGTATTTTAAGGACTAAATATGCCTATGGAGCTATGGCACATGCGATAACCATTTGAACATAT
The DNA here is from genome assembly GCA_025399855.1 of Forbesichthys papilliferus. Classification (NCBI taxonomy): domain Eukaryota; kingdom Metazoa; phylum Chordata; class Actinopteri; order Percopsiformes; family Amblyopsidae; genus Forbesichthys; species Forbesichthys papilliferus. The sequence goes on along the minus strand of JAODOY010002857.1, from coordinate 6,983 downwards.
GGGCTTTTGCACCTTGGGAGACCGGGTTCAAATCTCGCCTGTGTTCATTTCCGATATCTCTTTTCTACTTAATTCATGTCTCTCTTCACTGTCCTGTCCAATAACAGAAAAAAATACATTAAACATTTTAAAATAAAATAAACAGCCTGTAGCTTCATGGGCTCTAGGTGACTCATTAAAAAATCACACGTTATATTTCATATACGTATTTGTTTATGCATGAGTGCAGTGTTCAATTAATGTTTTTTATCATTTTAGAAGCCCGTGTTTTTCAATGGCCATCAATAGGCTTCTGGGCAACAGATTTGTGCTGCAATACCAGCTGTGACCACCATACCAGTTCCTGCTCCTGGGGGCTTGGTGTGTTTACACTAATCCATACCCTACAGTGGGAATGAGAGGTCGTGCTGAAGACATGGTTATTGTTGAGACAAGATAAGCATGCAATTCAGACTCACACGCGTGCACGCACGTACGTGCACAGAAACAAACACACATGTAGGCTGCAAGTAAAACGATTATACAACAGTAGGGATGTGATTCGGCATGTCTTCTTAAAACAGAGAACATGTTTTGTTTACCGTGTCCCCGAATACTCCATCATCCATCCCAAACAAGGGCTTTCATCAGTTTCGTTCATATTTATTAATTTCCCAAAGGGCAATTATTGCGCAGTAACTCATCAAGATATACACTACATGGCACATAGACATAATTAAACACATAATAAATCAGTATAATAAAATATCATGAATTGTGTATTTGGTTGCATTCAGATGGGAGATAGCTGACGGAATAAGAGAATGTTTAAACCGGTCTGTTCTGATTGTGGACTAAACTCTGAGTTTGTGAGTAATGGCTGGAATCTGCTAAAATAGTCTGAGCCTTCCCCAGAAAAAACGCAATATAAACAGCTCAGACACACCAACGTGTTTAGCCCGAATCCAACAAACCAGCGCATGATAGAAATAAAAATATATCCTCAGTGATTTACAGGGGCCTAGCGTCCTCAAGACACTTTGTTTGGTTTATAAACAGGGCCCTGGTATTAAAACAACAGGATATTTGTGGATTAGTAGTGGCGCTGCAAAGATTGCAGATGACCCAAGAACCCAACTCTGCATGTACAGTAATGAGTCATAATAATAATATTAATAATACATTTAATTTCAGGATGCCTTTCAAAACACTCAAGGACATCTTATTGTACATAGGCAGATATAAAGATCTATATAAAACATTTGGTTAAGATATATAATACAGTTGTGTCACCTATACATTACAGTAGGTGATATAATGGCTCATATAGGCAGATATAATATATTAATATAGTCATATATTAAATATAGTCATTTATAAATGGTAATATATTTTATATCAGATTAATCGGTTGTTGGTTTTTTTTTTGTGTATTTTACTGAAACATTCTAGTACCCGTAGCGGTACTTTAAGGTAAAGGGAGAATGTAATATTTTTTTAGGTATAAAAGTAGCCCACTTACTACATTATACTGTTACTTACTACATTTACTACATTATAGGCCTATACAATGAAAACATTTAAATTCTGAAATATATTTTCCTGGAGCCATTAAAGGTACAAAAGGTTCAATCATTTACATTCAATACAGTGTAGATTTGTAGGCTTGAAGCAACCATTAGCATTCAATACTTCTATATTAATACTTGAATTTATATTTGTCTTTTCTATGGTAATATAAATAAATGTTAGGCCAAAAAAGTTTGAGAGCCACAGTTATAGAGTAACTTCTTAAGTGCGTATGCAGATTCTAAATATGTGTTGGCATTGTAAACTGGGTGTGTGTGTGTTGTGTTGTATATTTGTTTATTGTCATTGTCTTTGTTAATTGATGAACAACCACAGACTCTTCCTGTCTCTCTGGTACTCTCCAAACTAATTAAGAATAACCTGCACTGGAGAATAGATTAGTGCATGCATGCGTGCGCACACACACACTTTTGGTAGAGTATTTTTATGCCACAAGTGATTAAAAAGCTTAATAAAATGCATTTGTGTGTGTGTGTGTGTGACTGTGCGAGAGAGAGAGAGAGAGAGAGAGAGAGAGAGAGAGAGAGAGAGAGATTCTGCAGGACTGTGTTTGTAGATGTGTGTTTCATTCTCAGTGAAAATGACAGAGAACCCTATCCATTGACATTCAGACATCTTTCTCTCTCAGCCTCTCTCCATCAGTGGGAGATACAGACCAATACATCTCTGGCGTATACAGTGATCCTAGAAGTCTGATGAGTTATTGAATGTCTGCCGCATCACTGTAACTTCATAAGCCAGTGAACCATGGTTACAAGAGACAGCTAACTAACAGAAAGAAGAATTTAGGCATATTCCTGGATGACAAAATGGCTTGCTGGAAATATTCAAATGATATTAATATATTGAGATTTTAGATGGCTGAGATTTTTTTTATAATGTTTTATGTTATGTTATAATAGTATAAATAGTTATATAGTATAAAAGTGCTTAATCTAAAGTGACATTTTAGGATACATAAAGGAAATAAAATATTTACATTGTGTATACAAGAAAAATAAAACAATGGCACAATGTTCAAAATATATACACTAAACAGAATGAATTTATGTTTACATTTAAGAAATGTTTATTCTGATTTTTATGATGAATCATTATCAAGGGCTGGGCTTAACACTTTTATAGTTAATTATTGTTTATCTGCTGCCTTAATGTGATATAGCCCCATGTTGTCACTATATCACATTATCTTGTTATCACGTCATATGTCTGCATTGTCTTAGATGTATTTTACTACAGTGACATTTGTGCTTGTATATTTTACTTTAATACATTACTTAGATGCTGACTGTTCTCTAATATTCAAGTGGTCCTCTGAGATTAATCCTTGTGGATTTAATTGCCCGTCAGTACAAGCAGGTTCAGGGCTACCTTGGGAACCTGCATATTTGTCTGCATACTGTCTCGACCTAAAACATCTGTTCAGTCAAACTAAATCGCTGTTTGCCTTGACAAATCTGTCACCTGTTGTGCGTAGTGAATGCAGCATTTGGCCTATTTATTGTTTTTTTTTTGCACTTTGTTTGAGACTGACCTAAAAAGAAAACCACATTGAATTTCTAATAATCACACCCATCTTGGTGTTTTCTTGATTTAGGTATACTAGCCACCTTTGCTCCTAGGAAGAAATGGCACCGTGATCCCTCTCAACACAAACCCCATGGCCCAAGATAAGCAAGCTACATTTACACGTGGAATTATACATGCGGAGAATATTGTGGTGGTGTGTGCTGGAATGTAACAATACTCATGCTGCACTGCATTCAAGATCGATGGGTTTAAGTCGCTGTTTTAGCTCCCACTTCCGAGTGTAAACGCGTTCCATTGCACCTGTTCTGGAAAACATGGACGACTGCAGCAAAGATGTGTGAATACTGTTTATTTTTGTTTTGCTTTGCGTGGCGACAGGTGATCCAGAAGTTGCTGCTTCGACCTCCGCTAACTCCTCACCAAGTGTCGAGGTGTCCTTGAGCAAGACATCAAACCCTAACTGCTCCTGGTGGTCAGATGGCGCCATCGGTGTGCGCGTGTGTGTGTGTGTGTGTGTGTGTGTGAGGCATTCCTCTAAAGCGCTTTGAGTGGCCGGAAGGTTGGAAAAGCGCTATATAAATGCAGCCCATTTACCATTTAATTGCTGTGATAGCACTGCTATAAAAGCGTCACATGCACTTCTTGTTGCATCAAACACAATCTGCTAGCGTTCACAAACACAATCTGCTAGCGTTCACAGGAAAGGGTCCGCCAATCGTTTGACACTGTTCGCCCTGTGTGTCCTCGCTTAAATGAGGTCAGCGAGCTAGCCTGAGAACTCACATTGTCTTTTCCTGTCTCCCATCCACAAGCCTATACGATGTGAGCTCATGCTGGAAAGGAATTGTGGATCAATTTGAACAGTTAAACACTATTAACTTAATTGTTGTGTCTGAAATGTATCTAGGCTATCGCCGAGAAACCCTGGCATCTGTTGGAAATGAATTGGAACGTGCCTGATGCTGACTAATACTAAAGAATGATTAGGCACTTGTTTTTGTCTCACGGAAGTTTGAAGAAGTGAAATAACTGTGTTCGATGACAGCTCTTTTCTTTGTGAGACAACATGACATTCTCTTGATTGGGACAGCAACAAATAGACACGAGAGTCCCCCCCCCACGCGCACTCGTTCACACGGTCACTGGTGAACCCTGAATCACAACAACAGCTCTCCTGTTAACAAGCCACAAATGACAGCGGAGATAAATCATTGCCTCGACAGCTAATGCTATTAGCAGCATCATTTTGCATGCACACCGTGGGCTGTGCATGCATACATACGTGCAGAGCTAATATTTAGGCACATACGTACGGCTGGTTCTCAACTTGTGGGTCAGAACCATTGCAATGTGCTTTATTCAGTCTTTGAACCATTTCATTTCAGGTGCCATGAGTTGAAAATGTTTGCGATGCATGGATAGATATGCCTGCTCTTCAAAGAGACGATTCATACTGTATATACAGACACATGCTGTCAGTCTTGCATACAAGCAAGAGAACATATACGTAATGGAATTATGAAAAGCACATACCTGTTCCATTATCACACACACATCCCTGTGGTAATATGTTAGTAAGAACACTGACATTGGTTAATTACCAGGCTTACTCGTGTGCACGTGAAATGTAACCTCGGCTAAACGCAATTACATTTCTTTAATATAAAGAAAGACAATTGGGCTCAGCAGAATCATTAAGATGTATGTCATATCTCTTTCTAAACATCGAGGTCACTGAGAGAACAAATTGAGAGAACAAATCTCGTGTCTATTTGTAGCCAACAGTTACAGCACAAATTAAACAAAAGATAGAATTATATAATAGAGTATGTAGTGAAAAAAAGGAGATGACCGTAATGTAAACTATTGTTCCTGATCTGGACTTCAGAAAATCTGGACTACTTGTTAAAAAGTGGACTCCTCAATAGTGCACATAGTATCCCAGACCACTATGCCAAGATAGGGTGGGGGTTGCGGGTACAGAACGGTGCGAGCCTATGTGTTCTGTTGGATGGGAGTAGAGGACCACCATCCACTCTGAACGTAGGCGCTGGTGAACCAGTTCTGCATCACATTGGCATTAAGCCATTGAAAATTATAACCTTCCACGCAATTACACAAATGAAAGCAAAATAGAAATTACCTTGCTAAATATAGAAACCGTTTCATGAGCACATTACACAAGACAGGCCGTTGAGAATATTCCAAAGCAAAACAGGCCCACCCTGGTGCATTTAGCACAGCGTTTTCTAGTAAAAAACCTAAGATATGTCTCAGGCAAATACTTTAAGTCCCTCCTATCCAACTTTCTAACACTACAGCAGGCATGGTGGGCAATGTGCGGGCATTTCCATCCAGGAAAAATAAAGTGTATTTTTTAATGTTGTTGAATACATATCCTCACACTCATTCATTATTCAAACATGTTTAGAAGCATCTACTTCCTCATTCAAAATAAGGTGAATAGAGTCATATTGTCAATAATTAATAACACTGCTTGAAATCAGATGGTATTAGCATTACACACACAACCATGGCGGAGAAATTAGCAGGCAGGCGGAGATTTATTTTAATACTACTACTTCCACACTACTTAGGAAAGTAAATTGATTTTCATTTTTTTAATCTGCTAAGGTTTATTACGGCGCATACAGTTTGTATTAGTTTAGTTTTTGTTAAGTTTGACAAGTATTTTAAAGATACAATCCGTCGTTAATCCATAATTCGTTAAAAATATTTGATTATTTTTATTTAATTTAGGCACAAAGCAGACAATACACCTTGTTCTGAGGAAAGACCGCAAGTGATGCATTTGATTACTGATAAAACCAGGTTCTTTAAAAAGCAGTAGCCATTTTCGTATTGCTGATTTAATGAATCAAGAGAACAACACAAATGGATCAAATGTTTGCACTGTATCAACAGTCTCATGCTCAATTTGTATTCAACATGGCTCATTCAAACTGTCTTTACAGCATTAGGCAATAATGTGAAAATGAATTACCATCAGCATCCATTATTGAAACTCTAAAATATATGTATTACCAATGTATGTCTTCCCACAGCGAAGCCACAAGAACATAATCACAGGTTCATGTTTCTGTTAGGCCATATTTGAAATTGATATAACATTTTTAAGAGCGTGTTGCTGCAAGAGAGAGTGTGTGTAAAAGAAAGAAAGAAAGAAATATCTGATTTGCTGAATCTCTCATTCATCCCTTTGGCTTCAGGTCATATGAGAAGGGCAGTGAGACAATAAAAAGCACATCTCTCTCTCCCTCTCTCTCACTCTCTCTCGATGGTGATGATGCTGTCTGACTTGTGGCTAGATAGCAGCAGACAAGGTGTGTAGCTGAATTCACATGTTTGTGTGTGCAAGACATCTCAGTGTCAGCAGCCCTGGCCTCTAAGACCAGATTGACTTCATTCAGAAGCATGTTAGCAGGCTACATAAATACAGTCAATGTTGTTTCTCAGTGTAAATAATCTAATCTGACTGGAAATGTTGAAACAATAAGGTCATGAATTCCAAAACAAAACCATGGAAGTGGCAAGAACAAAAAAAGTCCATTCCACGGTAACGAGGATTTTTGCCAATTGATTACACATTAGGAGCAAATAGCCTAGAGACCATATGTAAATTTATTTCTTAACTAAATGCATTTTAATTTCTCTTTGACTTTAATGAATGCACACTGCAACTAAACGTCAAAAAGCTTTCTGGACTAAGGGACTCGTGTGTGACAGTTTAAGGCTATGTTTATGGTCCTGACAGGGGGAACTCCAAAGGTGTATTTACGTGTTGACAGCCATCTGGTGAGGGCCAAGGTTGTCCCAAGTTCTCCGCATCTCTCTCACAACATTGGCAGAGATGGTGAGATATA
>JAODOY010002856.1:0-11900 GCA_025399855.1 Forbesichthys papilliferus | reverse complement strand
AACAGTGACACCTCAATACAACCCCCCACCCCCCCCCCCCCCCACACACACACACACACACACACACACACACACACTCCTTATTCTAAGGCAGAGGGAGGCAGATGCAGTGGTGAGGCACTTTTCGTTTGTGTGTGTGTGTGTGTGTGTGTGTAGGGGTGGAGGGTGGCGGGAAGGGTTGAAATAATAAAAAAAATAAATAAAAAAAATGTTTTATAGTAAATAAATTGTGCATTCGCCAGTTGTACTTATGTTTGTTTCTATATACAGTTTTTATGTTATTATCTTGGGTTTTAATGTATATCCACGACCCCCAAAATTAGATTCTAACAGCAAGGTATGTTTCTGGTGGTCAGTGGCTTTGAAAGTAATAGAGCTGCTGATCTAATTGGCACTAGAAAGGTGTTTTACAGAGGCAGGGGAATGTGAGAATGGCTTTTCTCTACTTCATCGTCCTGGGGATTTCTCTACAGTAAACCTTTCACCAAACGGGCTCCCATACGGAACCACGGCAACCCTGGAAGATACCAATTCAACACGGGTGTCTTCACAGCCGCTAGTTTGTGGCATTTATGCCCATACATAATGCATGGAATAGAAAGTATCCACTTAACCATAGTTTCTGTACAGAATACTCCTGGGGTAATCTGCTCCGCTGCAGGGATTGAGACACATCCAGGGCCAATGCATTCTGTTTTAACAGCAGAATATTTGATTTCTTGCTGAATGTCGCCTTTTCCTCCCTTTTGTTGGTTACAAACCTCCACCTGAACATCGGCGATGGAGAATGCTGGTATTTGCTCATTGAAGTATATTGATATGAATGAAGCTGCCACAGGGGTCGTGCATGTTATTCTTACGCATTTGTATTTTTTTAACGTGAGGTTTCATAAGCCCACACTACTACACGTGCCGTTGTATAGCTTGGTGTGCTGTGCCTTGTACAAGTCCTGTACAAGCCACAGCACATGGTACATATACACATACGAGCACAGGCTATCAGGGCACTGACCGGCAGCGATGTGAGACGGTGGCAAAACACCCAGGAGAGCGATGGAGGAAAAGAAAAGGAGAATTTCACTTTTGCGTTGAGTTGATACCATGTGCGCTCACCTTTAAATTATGAATGGATTCTTATTGTGTTTTTATTCAACCTGAGATCTGATTGGCTGGCTAAGAGCAGGGTCCGATAGGGACATTTCCTGGGAAATTATAGCCTGCATGTTCCATTGCCCCGCATTGACATACAGGCGCCGGTATTACGTTCTCCCAGTGTGTTGGCTATCATTAATGTTATTCTCCCTTCTTGTTTCCAGAATGATTACTTTAGCTACTGTTAATTTGGCGGCCTCAAAACATCAAGCACCATTACAATTTACAATGTAGCTTAAAGCCAAACTAAATGATCCTGCTCTCTATTCGTTTAAAGCACGCTAGGCATAGCCTTTCAACTTCGGAAAAATACGAGACAAACATTCCCTTCTGAACTTTGCTGTCAGACTTGACAGACAGGCCTCTCGCACATAATTACGGTACTATTGGTGGGCCCGCCTCTCCCGATGGCCAATTGGACCAATCCAACCCTGGCCAGAAGAAATGTAATTTTGTTTGGTTAAAAGGCAGGAACATAAAATATACTTTAATATTTTTAATGTTTTGTGTTTTATATGGTATATTAATACATTAGCAACATTCATTACTAAGGATGTGAGGTGGGGGGGGGGGATAAATGTTCTCACCTGGGGATCAAAATATAAGAACTGAGATATTTGCAAAGCATGGTAAGTTTCTCAGACGGCAGGTTATTGTTAGCACTGTTTTCTAGCCTACTAGAAAGTACTCGCACTATCTAATTTTGACGACTCATTTGCAGTCACCTGTCGGAAGTCCACCGAAAACTGATGTCCAGTTTACTTTCCAAATATAAACAACAATATTATACGAAGCACATAAACATTGAAAATATTATTGCCTTAAACCAATTGTTGTTCAGGATAATTCTGCTAGAAAATACCTTGCAATATGCTTACTCTGCAAACACTAGAAACGAAAAGTTTCACAAAGACTTACTTATTACCACGGACAAGTTATATGTATTTGTTATATAGCCTAATACAACCACATAAGAACAGTGTAGATATCTGGTGCGATACAGCTGTAGGCGAGCTGCGAGCGCTCCCACATATTGCAGTCAGTAGGTGTACACATTTGGCATGACACACCCAAACCTTTTCCCCATTGTCCAGGATTGCTACACTGATTTTCACTTTTATACAAATACAAGTTATTTGGTGACACACAAGTTGGCCCTCTGCATATCCCTAGTGGTATGTGCACCTAGTTTGTATGTGTGTGCGTGTGCATGTGTGTGCACGTGCACATATGGGGATAGCAGCGTTTGTGTGATTGTAAGAGAGAGTGAGAGAGAGAGAGAGGGTGAGTCTGTCTTGTGTGTGTGGCCCAGATGCTAACAGCTGGGCTGTGTATTCAGGCTGGCCCTCAGACAGTCATTAAGCCTAGCAGCCCCGGGCTGGAAGGTTAATTCCCCTGCCTGGGGGTGCATGTGTGTGTGTGTGTGTGTGTGTGTGTGTGTGTGGAGGCAAAGTAGGGGGTGGAGGAGAAAAGAGGGGAAGAGAGGAGAATAAAGGGGAGAGGAGAGGGGAGGTAATGGGAGGGGAGGAGAGGAGAGGGTGGGAGCTATGAGGAGGCGAGGGGGCTGCAGAACTCAGTGCACACAAACAGCGCTGTCAGCAACACCACTAACTGAAGCCTCTGCTCTGCCAGACAAAAAAGGGAGGGTGGAGAGACTGATGGAGAGCAAGCAGGGAGGGGGAAGGGGGGGGGGGGATTATTGGGGAGCCAGATGGAGCTGAGGTCTCCTAAAGCGAGAGCTGATAGGTTACTTATTACTGCATTGGGTAATTGTACATTTCTGGTATTCGTTCCCATCCAGGCAGACATACAGTATTTTGCTGTTCCAACCCAGAACTGCTCCAGTTGCACGAGGCAGTTCTTCTTGATATAGCAACTGAGCAAATCCTTTTTATTTCTGTACTGTAAATATGCTACCATGTTCACCATATTATGAGAAAAGCCAAATGGTTTTTACCCTGACCAACAGCAACTTTGTGGCTACCTCACAGCAACGGCCGTGGAGAATGAGGACAAGGGAGGACACGGGAATCAGTAGTGGAATGATTTATTGGATAAATAAGGAGTCAAGGAGAAGGCTGTTCCTGTTTTGAAAAGCAACATGACTGTTTTATGAGCTCTGAGGAGGGTCCATCGTGGAATGGGACGAAGCAACACAATTAGGCCGGGCACACACGTTTGTTTGTCGATAGAAACGCGTCTCAACCCTGTAAGACTTATTTTAAAGGAGCCCATTTACATAGCCATTGGGTTCTATTGTCCTGCCATTGGCAGTGAATGTGTTTTTTTAGTGTGACGTGCATTTTAGTTTTATCGGCTTCACGAGCCATGCGCAATGTGTTTTTAACACGGCACATTATAAAAGTGGCCAAACTTTGGACGATAAGCGCAGCTCTTCAATGTCAGATTCAGCTCCATTGTTACCGTAGCTATACAAACGCATGTTGAGGCGGTTTAAAATAACTTTCGTGGTTCTTTTACGACCTGCGTTCTGACTGTTTTTGAAATGTTAGGAAATGTCCCGTGTGTATTAAGAGGGCGGACCAGCAGATGGATTCAGCAGAGACGCGATCCCGGGTGACACACTGGTGCACGCACGCACGTGATGATGTACCGGATGTCCGCAAGCATGTGTGTGTTGGCGTGCGTGTGCTCGCATGCGTGCGTGTTTGAGGCATACAAGCGCAAGATCATTTGGCTCACTGTCAGTAGTTTGACAGCTACGAGGGCGGGCGGGCATCCGTCAGCGATTATGTTTAAACTTTTAATTACGAAATGCAAATGACAGATGGGGGTTAGCGGATCATAACCTGCACAAAAAATATATATATATTTGTATGGGTCCAAAATGTGTCCGGAACCGATTTTAACACTTTCGGTTGCCCACGGTTTGAGAAGGAGGCTTCTTTAATGAAAAAAGACCTGGATGACCCCGCCAGGCTTCTGAAGGCTTTGCCGAGTGTCTGCCGAAATTGTCTATGTGCAATTGAGCTTGGGATTATTGCTTCCGAGCTAAGCCCAAACAGTAATTACAACTGTCCGACCTGGCGCTCCGACTGGGACCGCAGCTTGTGTTCTCTGACTACAGCTGCCATATCAGCCGGGCCGCTGCGATCTAAATCTGTAGACAAGGTCAAAATGATTTTCCCCAAGGCCAATCTGGCTCTCTTAGTCAGAGAAGAAGGAGCCATCGCAGCCGGGAACATTCGTCACCAGCAAACCGAAGACGAAGATTACAATTGTCACCAAGGGAACGGCGGTTCAGGAACGAAGATAAGAGCTCTTTTGTATACATCAAGTTTCCAGGTTTAATCTTCCCCAGCAACTTTGTCGACACAGCCCAAATAGGTAACGGCACGTTAGGCCAGCACGACTGTGGATCAAAAGGCCTGCTGTCCCAATGATGCTATAGTGAAAGTGAGAGGACATGTATTGGGGTTAATCAGGATATGGAAGAACCCAAAAACACTGCTGCCTTGACCCTGGTAACCTTGCAATTATTCCTATTCCATCCCTGTTTCCGTGACTTTTTGGTGCGCGTGTGTGCGTGTGCTCGTGTGTGTGTGTGTGTGTGTGAGTTCGGTCTTTAGATGGACTGGTTGAGGCAACCAGCTGTGTTGTCCAGATTGGGTGAGGATAATGCCTCAAATCTGATCCTTTTACCCCAAACGAGCTCCAACAAGGCCATGGTAATTCATTGACATAGTGCTCGGTATTTAGGCCTTTAGGATGAAGGCTCGTCTCTTTTGCTCCCTGGCCGTCAGACACTGCGGATAGCAGCAGCTCCAGTTGGACCCAATGTGCACCTGGCATGCCAGACCTGCATCCTGCATGGCAACCAACGACAAGAAGAATACAAACGCCGCGCGCAGCAAGAGGGTCTGAACAGCACAGCGAGAAGATCTGCGCTAAAGAAATGCATCATCAGCCGAAATAAACAACATTAGACTGTATAATGCTTATGCGCCTGTGGTCGTATCGATTCCCGGGTAAAGATGCTGGAGCACGCACGTGAACGTGCGCGCGCACACGCACACGCACACACACACACACACACACACACGCGGTGAAGCCAGCGTCCCGGAGAACGTCCCGGAGAACGTCCCGGAGAACGTCCCGGAGAACGTCCCGGTAGCCAGCCAGCTGTGAAATGTCCTATAGCTTCTTTGCAGCTGTCTGGGAGGCAGGCGTATTCTAATAGGGTCCCGTCTGATGTCATAGACGGGCCAGAGGCCATGCAGGGATCACTGCAACAATATTATCAGGTCTCCAAGGAAAGAGGCACAGGGTCAGATAATAAGTCTCAATGCATAGGAGGGGAAAGTGCTGACCTCTCTCTCTCTCTCCATCTCCCTCTCTCCCTCTCTCTCTCTCTCTCTCTCTCTCTCCATCTCTGTCCCTCTCTCTCTCTGTGTGCCGAGCTGTCCGTCCACGGCCCACAAACTTTTAACGGCTGCCATCTCTGCCGGCCCATCCATCACCGCACAGCGATGACGGACAAATGGATCGGGAAGGTGTGAGCAGGGAAAAGAGGGAATTGTGTGCGCGTGTGGGAGGAAGGGAAGGGGGGGAGAGAGGGAGGTGGGAAGGGGGGTTAGTGGAGAGATGAGGATAATATTGAAATGTGAGGTCAGAGAAGACAAGCGTTGTGAGCCCACTCTAGTGTGTACCATTCTTTTATTCATAGCCATTTCCCACCCGAGCGCAAAACACACACACACACGCACGCACACACACGCACGCACGCACACGCGCACACACACGCACGCACGCACACACACAAAACACTCATACAGTATACACGCATACATACACAAAACACACACATATACACACCTATACACCTACACACACGCACACACACACGCACACAGCCGTGCACAGACAACCACACCTGCAAATGCCCAATGATCTGTATAGACACAGTCTGTGCATGCTGACATATGCAAACACAGAACACACACACATCTTCAGAGCCATCCTTCAAAGGCACTGACATATTCAGATGCAGAATGAACACACACGCGCACACACACACACACACAGACACACACGCACACGCACACACAGACACACACACAGAGGAGCAAACCTTCTCAGGCACTTCAATATAATAACATACGCGACGCTCAGGCAATAACCTGATCTCAGAGAGAGATGCTATAAGTCTTGACAGGCAGCGCTGAGCTATGTGGCCTATGCTGCTCTCCCAGTGTCGCTAACAAAACAGGAGGATCAGAGGATGGAGCTGAGCTAAATCCGGGAGAGTTTAGGAACGCGGGCCAAAACAAGGCATGTGCACAAACGGCATCGAATGGCTCCAAGAGGAGCCCCTGACAAAAGCCAATGGCGCATCACACGTCTATTATTTACGTTCCGCTGTCCGCAAACGCAGCCATGCATATAATGCATACATGTGCGCGCACGTTTATTATGTGTGTGTGTGTGTGTGTGTGCACGTGCGCGCATAAACGCAGAAACCACCGACGAAAATACACCTCGGCCAACAACAGACGGGCTTACAGTATGGCTCTGTTGAGGTAGCGCTTTGGCATCATGCTTTGCCCATTTTCAGGAAATCCTCTTTAATTAACATATCAGAGATGCAAACTAGGCTAAACCGCCTCTGTGCACACTGTAATCTGCCCAGTCTGAACTGACCAACCATGGGGTCTACACGATATCACTTGCCAATAGAAACACATGGGTAATCCGGTAACACCTGCCTGACCGTGCATATCCCGAGCCTTGCTCCACACGACTATTGCTCTCAGTTCAATTAATTTAGCTGAGCTTGTAGTCTGGAAACTCGGATCACATTAACATTTGCACAGCCACCCTGCTGGCGGTCAAATCAGGGTTGGTGAGTGAGATGACGTTGAAGTCAAGCGTGTTTCGAAAATGGTGGTAGAGCTAGATCAGGACAGCCGATTGTTGATTCAGCGTTCACTGTTGATTCAGTGCTGTCCAATCGTTTCAAAATGACCAGAGATCTACGCCTCGTAGGACGAAACGACTGCAAACGCTTCCCAATGGAGCGTGGTCAGACCTATTCACAAAGTGAATATGGCCTCTTCCCCCCCATCCCTCATGAAAAAAAGAAAAAGCAATGACCTGTGCTTGACGTGTGCCACATCCGCTCAAACTGCCTGGACCTATTTTTATGACAGAGTTGGCAAAATGTCCCTCTAGCCGTGACTTGTGCTCCTCACGAACAAGAGGCATGCACTATTAATTGTGCTCTGTGATTTCACGGCTCCTCTCCTCTAACAAAGTGTGTCTTGACGCCACAGAATGTATTGCTTCATAGCTTGCACGCACTGGTATTCCAATGGCATCATATTTAATCAAAGCTGGTTGATGAAGGCTGTTTAGCCAAAACGCACATGCGATGTGACCAATAATAACGTTTTTTGTATTCTATTCTTCCCATCCAACTTTAAATAAGATGTGCTATTCCACTCTTTTCTGAGTATGTTCTTTTTGGATTATTATTATCACTCTGTTATTGCTATTTTTTGGAAGTTTGCAAGTTGTTTCCTTACACCTTAAACCATGTCACTTTGAGAGCCAACACATACTCATCCTTATGACAGGATACCCCTCAACCATGCGAACACACTGATGCAGGGTCGGTTCAAGGATGGATTCACCATTCAAGAAGGTTTTTTCTTCACTGTCTTGTGAGAGAGGACATAGACTGTGATGTGAAGTGCTGAGGTCAGATCCAACTAGGCAGAAAGATATGGAGCTTTATTTCTTACTGTAATTCATGATTTCTCACGAATGTCTTTGCTGTGTTTACAGTATAAACTACATTATGTTTAGAATATGTTCTGCACTAATTTTCAGTGCAAAATGTGACTTTTGGAAAATGCATGGATGTATTGTCTGATTTTCATTGTAAAAAGAAATGTAGTTTTTCATCAGTGTGCAGTTCTGGTGTGTTGTGCTTGATCAACATATGTATGTACTTGTATTAGGAAAGGAGACATTTAAGTGTTTTAGATTCAGCACAGCAGTGTCTGTTTCAGACAGAATCAGATATGACATGTGTGACATTCTGTGAAAAACCTGGGTTTTTACAATATATTGTATAGTTTTTAATGAAGTGTTTACATTTAGTCAAATATATGAGGCGTTCTGCGCCTTGTGTGTACAGTTGAGTGAATTTTGTGTAGTGTTTTTACAAATTTGTGTAGTGTTTGGAAAAAATGAGCCCCGTTTTCAAAACTGTGCTTAAGCAATCGAAAATAAACCTGTAATTATACACAGAGAAACAAATGGTTTTAACGCTGCAACGTAGTTAGACATTAGTCTCTCTCCTCTCCTCTCTATGAAGTGGAAGGGTGACATGACCTCCCTCCACCTGCAGTTGCCCCCCCTCTCCCCCCCCGACACACACACGCACACATACACAAACTGTTCCAAAGGGAAAGTAAAGCTGGCCAACAGATGGAGTCCATTGTGTAACATGAGGTGGTGGAGGGGAAGGGGGTTCAAGTGGACTGACAGAGCCACTGAGACCCCTGTGAGAGACTGCTTGTGTGTGTTTAGTCTGTGTGTATGCACATGCGCATTGGTGTGTGTGTGTGGTTGTGTCTGTGTGCACGTGAGTGTGTGTGTGTGTGTGTGTGTGTGTGTGTGTGTGTGTGTGTGTGAGGTGGGCTGAGAGGTCTCACACCAGTCACCCTGCTTAGGGCCTGCTTGGTTAATGGAGTCTCCTGGAATGCTCTGTCCTGCGGTTTTAATGAACCCCGAGCCAAAAGGCCTAATGAAGCGTGCTCACTTTGCCAAAGCACGTCCCTCAGCTTGACCCCTCCTGACCCCCGCACAAATCCCACACCGCTAGAGAGGTTGGGATCAGGCGGGGTTGGGGGGAAGAGGGGCTTGGGTCTCCATGGTGACCAGGTCTGGAGAGTCCACAGGGTTGAAGTTGTCAAATGGATAAAGAAGTATGCTGGGGCCAATGAGGATAGTGTGAAGCCTGCGATGGGGACAATGGATGCCAGCACATGCTCCCACAGCACCGGATGGACAGGGTGGGGGCGGTGTGTGTCTGACGGCACCCCTGCGAGATTTTACATTCTGCACACGCTTTCTCGCCTTTTGTTACCCTGACAAAGAGGTTGGTTAGCAGAAGCTGGTGTCTTCTAGCCAAGAAAACTGTTTTCTTAACACCCCTGGGCAAAATGTTTTGTTGGGCCCCCCCCCCCCCCCCCCTTTTCAGCTTTCCAAATGACCAGGGAGGCACATGCACACACACACACACACGCACACATCGGCACGTACAGGCACGCACACATGCAAATCCTCTCAACGGAGGATCCTCTCAACGGACTTAAAGTGTCCTTTGTTAAAGCTAAGGAAGGACCTCATTAGACAGTAAGTTAAGCCTAGGCCAAGCATCGCTGTGTGTGTGTGTGTGTGTGTGTGCGTGTGCTAGTGTCTGTTGTGTTTGTATATGTTAAGTATGAGTTAAGGACTAATAAAATGTGAGGCACCCCAATTAAACAGGCTTTGTTTACGGTCTATATAGCTGGAGCGTATACACTCAGCAGACAGTGCATTGTGGTCCATCGAGTCGCTGTGCTCTCGTTTGAATAAGTACAGACAAACGTAATGAGACAGAAGGGGACAATCAGCTTCAAAAGAAGTGCTCAAATTGCATAAGCTTGGATAAAATGAATGTACACAGCATAGGGAAGGAGCCGATTCCAGTTGTATTTATGAATAATAATACAAATAATAATAATAATAACAATGATTACAATATGACAAAATTATAATATAATATAATTTGAATAATAATTATTATCATCATTATTACACATACTGTATATTAAGCACTCTAAGGTACTCAAAACGCTTCACACCACCTCCATCACCACCAGCGTTGGGCAATAACTAGTTACAAGCTACTGTAATATTTTTACTTTTTCCAGTAACTAGTAGTGTAACTAATTACTATTTCTAAAACGGTAATGATATTATAAATACAAAGTAATGCTGCATTACTGCGTTACAAGAAGGAGATTTCTGGTTCTATAGCAAACTTTTTGAACCAACCTGTCCAATCATCTGGTTTGAGAGGCTGCAATGTTTTCACTTTGGCTGATTGTTGACTCCTAAGGTTAAATATTATTCCAATAAAGAGGATTTAATTGCAAAATGAGATGGCTACACAGGTTGACATTTTTCGGGAGGGGCGAGGCCGGGTAGTGTAACGTAACTAATTACTTTTAATACCCAGTAATAAGTAATGTAATTACTATTTGAAAGAGTAATAAGTAAATAGTAACTTATTACTATTCCTGAGTAACTTGCCCAACACTGACCACCACCAACGTGACCTGACATGCTTATACCCACATGCACTCGTTCTTCGTGAGCAGTTCTGCCACGCTTTTCCAGAGGTGAGCGGGATATCCCCAGAGCACGCAAAGCCAATACATGACATTTCGTTTGATTAAAAGCCTTTATTATATCAGGTATCGAGGCGGGCGAGAGGTGGCCGTTTTTGTAATAAATACAATCCAGCCTCTCTTTCGCGGGGTGGCCTCCCCGGTGTGAACCGAAGCTTACACAAGAAACACAGTCTGTGAATAAGGCTAACCGGCAGCCACATGGAAAGTTTCCCACCTAGATAAAGCGCGTAAAGCAAACAAAACACACATGGTTGGCTGGTCTTTTTTAATTAGAAGAGAAACGTGGGATGGGAAATAACTACAGGAGCCGCCATCCCTCCTCCCTTAAAGAAAACAGGATGCTAACCTCAATGGGCAATCACCACCGTTCTGCCGGTGAACACTACTGAACTCAGCACTCTAATGGTGCCATTCATTACGGGCCTTATTAGAATAAACATTCTTTATGATATAATAACAAATAGGCCCAGTTACGCACATGGCATGGCAGAAATTAAAGGTACTCAGGAACACTAATACTATATCTCTGCGTTGGAATATAGGGGTATCTCACGCGCACACACACATTGAAATAAAGTAATCAAGGTTATTTAAATGAGCGTGCGGTCTACATAAACAGTGCAAACGGTGCAGAACATTACAGGCGGAACGTGCCTGTGCATTCCTAATGTTAAAAGGCTGTGTGTGTGGTGGGGTTTATATTAGGGGTGTCCACGCACGCACGTGCGCGTGGGCCGTGTGATGGACTGGCTGCTAAGGGCTGGCTATTGGTTCCACTCAGAATCACAGCTGTAACCGCACACGCACACGCACACAATGTATTCAGACTTTTGTTTGGCAAGGCAGTTACAGTAGGACCAATATACATAATGTACACATAGAAAACATTCACCTAGACAACTGGGTTGTCTAGGTGAATGTGATATGGGGTGGCAGGGGAAGAGGGGTTTAGTGTGATCCGCCTCTGCGCGTGAGAAATTGTAGCTAAGGGGTTCCTGAATGTTAGCAGCTGACATTCCACTTAAATCCACAGACTAATTGATTAGGAAGAAGAGAATGTGTGTGTGTGTGCTTGCATGGCAAGTATATACCATATGGCATAGCACCTCTGTTAGTATAAAATATTAGAATGAAAGTTTCTGTGCTGTATTAACACAAGGTACTGTACAGTATTATCCTTGCATGTGCTGTAGTTAGGGGAGGGGCCAGACAAAGAATGGTTCAGGCTCAAGGGAGCCGTCCAACTGAAGAAGGAGGCCTTTCGGGATATGTTGTCCCGGAAGACTCTGGAGGCAGTTGCAAGGTACCGACGGGCCCGAA
>JAODOY010002855.1:0-11900 GCA_025399855.1 Forbesichthys papilliferus | reverse complement strand
CACACACACACACACACACACACACACACACACACACACACACACACACACACACACACACACAAGGTTATTACTTTGAGAGGGAAAAAAACAATTACTATAGTCTATATGTATACTGTATTATATAAAAGGTAAATTACATTCTCTTTAAAGGGGAAATCAGAAATAATTTTGCAGCCTTTAGAGAAACATCATTTTAGTTTGCTTTGGCGAGTAACCCCTCCCTCACTTGAAAACAAGAATTTAACCAACCTCTCCCTCAGCTGAAAGCTCACTGTAACTGTAGCACCTGTAGCACATAGTGCATGTAGCCCCTCCCACCCACAGCTCATTTCTCCACCCTCCCTGAAATTCTCCCAACCCCGCCCACACAGTTTGCCAACTGTTCCAACTGTTCTAAAACAAACAGTGAGCAAAATGTCTAATTTCCACTTCAAATTAGTATCGGTATGGGTTTACCACTGGCAGGCACTTCCACCTCCTCCAGACTGCTATATGAACGGACATCGGCATCGATATCATCATCATCTTCTTCCTCAGTAGATGTACTCAGTGACCGCTTCCCCTTTCCACTGTCGCTGCTTTCACTGTACACGTGGAAATGTCAAACATATAATGTTAATTCATTTTAGGTCAACATCCAAAACATCATCTGTAATATAGAAGTTAATGTATACCTGCTAGAAAATGTCAGGTCCTTCTGCTTTCCTTTTACACTTTTCTTTCTGTCCTTAGGAGGCTTCTTTGCCTCTTGGAGAGTGTCAAGTTTTGCGTAAGGTTCCACTGTGGCTGTGGTTTGTATGGTGACGTCCTGACCGGTGCCTGGCTTAGTAGGACTCTGCTGTGTGTTCTGGCCAACCGCTGCAGTGATCTGTTGAATCATCAGGTTCTCGGTTTCCTGAGTAATCTACAAAGAAAAAGAACAGATCATCGAATATTACATGACAAATCTGTATCCGCTTACATGAGCAAATATAAACATACTTGTTTAGCATATATGTTTCTCAATTTCCCTCTTTTGCTCAATTGCAATGCAAAGTTGATGCTATGGAGACCCAAAGGTCTGGTTTCTCAGACATGGATTAAGCCTAGTCCTAGAATAAAACGTTTTTTCAATGGAGATCTTCATTTAATTTTTGTTTTGGTTTTGGACTAATCCATGTCTTTGAAACCAGCTAAAAGTGTAGGAGTTTTTTTTATCCTATACTGTCTCCCCCTAGTGGTTGAATGCAATGGCACATTCTGTGACTCACAAGGGTAGCAGTGTATTGGGTATTGCTACCGTAACTGCTAATTAATACATTTAGCACTTGATGTGTATTGTACCTGTATCTTCATGTCCCAACAACAGAGCTGACACGCTCTGTCACACAGAACATTTTGGATTTTCTTCTGTTCCCCTCCAGCCCTTACAGATAGAAAGAAAGAAAGAAAGAAAGAAAGAGGTCTGCAGTTAAAGCAAAGCATTTGTGGCATTTTAAATGACTGTAATTCTACTGCATGTCACGTTACTTGTTGGATTCTCTGGTGCCCCAGGTCACAATGTGCATGTTAACCAGTGAGTAGATGGTTAATAGCAGGTAGCCACTGGGAATACAGATGAAGTACATCAAGCCATACACAATCATACCTGGGAGGGGAAGGGGAGACACAATAACATAGTATGACAACATGCTACAACAATAATATAGTAATTTAATGTGCTAGAATAAAATAGAGAATAGAATCCTACCAAATTCTTCAGGGTGTAGTAATGCTGTTACCGAGTACATTACGGCCATGGAAACCAGGAAGATACCAGTAGGTGTTATGAAGGTTTCTTGCATTATCATGTCACCTAAATGCAGTGTAACGGTTGGAGAATAGAGAGTAAATATAGACAAGCTATATTTTACGTGTTCAAATCTTTTTATCAGAAGCACGCTTTGTATTAGGCTATACAGACTTAGTGTGACAGTGTTTATGTTGAGTATGTATGAGATCTTTGTCCAATTATATATTCAGATTTCTGTTTTGGATGGTCAGGTAACTTAACTACTTGAACATGACCTAGCCTCTAGCGCAGAAAACCCCTTTTCACTGAATTTCTCCATTTGATATTGTCGTTTTGGGATCTTATTTTCAAAATCTTCCAAATAACACATGTATGAAATAATAACAGCGTTTTGTGAAACAATAAGAAAGTACCCACCAATAATTGAAAAGAACGATGCAGTCATGAGAAAAGCATAGAGGACGCTCATAATGGCAGCAATAGTTATTTGGGTGTTGGACTTGGCTAAAAAGCACACCATCATGTAGAACACCGGGGGGATGACAGAGATGACGATGGACAGCGTACCACTGATACTGAAGACAAACTGGAAAGCACCTGGGATGGAGGGAGAACTAGATGAATGTATGGCAAGGGACAGAGAACGAGAAACCTGGACAAGACTGGAAAGATGGATGTAAATAACATTCATTAATTAAACAGGCACAAATTGTGTAACTGAAGTTAGCTGTAAAGGAAACAGCTGGCTTTATGGAAAATTACATTCGCTTTTTTCCCCACCACTTTCCCTAAACTGTAGCGTGCTGCACTAAAAAGTAGTCCAAACGTTTTCTTCCCGTTAAGGCCAATTTAACTGCCACACAAGTTCCTATCTGTATGGTATGCATGTAATGCTAGCAGAGTACAAATGTACACTTGTTTTTTAGGTTAAATATGAAAAAGACTGGACTGGAATTGATCTGATTTGCTCACTGGATGAAATGAGGACAGATGTGAATAAGGAAAGAGACAATAAGAGGAGAGGGCAGGATTGAAGAATCCACTGGCTCCTTGGGGGATGCTGATAAAGTGCCAAGCGCACATCTGCTATTGTCCCTGTAACATCAGGTCCATTAGGAATGTACCTGCGATCATTAGAGTCACAGAGGCAGGTCCCAGAATAGAGGAGCCTACAGTGAACATCTGGTAGAAGATATACAATCTGGAGATGGAGCTGTTCCTCTTTACTGTTTCAGGACCACTGGAATAGAAATACCAAGCATCATTACAGCTGTAGAAGAATATTCCACATTGTGAGTAGTAGTTTACAGTCAGAGTCAACCGAATCATGAATTAGAGTTACAGTAACTCCCGTAACAGTAAGCCACACACCTGTGCAGTAAGTCAAGCGTGTTAGCCAGTGTAGATGGCCCCCATCGTCTTCTCTGGTTATAGAACTCCTTGAACTCCTGTGGGGAGTTAGTGTATGCGTCCGAGGCGGCATTGTACTCCACGCGCCATCCTTGTTGAAGTAGCAAAGTGCACAGCCAACGGTCTTCACCTTAAAGTGGTCACACACAAATAGACAATGTAGAAGAGTACGGTCACGTTGAACAATTGAAAACGTGCGTTTTTACGTAATGTGGCAAAAGTCACACACAAGCCAGGAGCAGAACAAAAATAATTTCTAATCATTATTTCAAGATGTGTTGCTGCCCCTGCTGGTCAGATGGTGTAGTGAATTTCAGGAACTTGGTTAAGATTTGTAACTTTCTGAAAGTTTGTTTGTCTCTCCTTAAAGATTATTCAAATTAAAAATAATGTTGAACCCCACGTCTTCTTACAAGACATGAGTTATTGCAGTACCAACCTTGGTCATATTGCACATACTCAGAAGCCTGTGTTGCGGTTGTCGTATATCTCTTCAGGACGTTGTCATCCATTAAAGCGGAGCCCCTGAACAAGCTAAAACACCCAGGACTGCACAGTACAGAACCAAACACGTGCTCGGCTGTCTTCTGTAGCCAGTGACCGACTGCATACTCAAACTTCTGGTACCAAACCATAGGGCCTAGTGTGTTAAGTAGGTGAGCAAGTGTTCATGTACATGGCCTCAGAAAAAGGATATTACACAGACACATAAACACACACAACAACAAAAAGCATTATATAAAATATATAACTGTAAACATTTATTTTCTCTCACCCATGCCAGTGGGGTGTATTCTTCCACATGCTGCTCCTACATTTTCATACATCCTCAACCTGTCAATGAAATGTTCACTTTTTAGTTTTAATAACAAATACCAAACAAATGTATACATGAGCCAGTATAATGTTAGGGTGAAAGTCAAAATGTATTATCAAAGATTTAGGACACATATTAGTGTTTCAGCAGGTTGGGTTTTTACTTACAGTAGTTACAGTAGTTAGTTAGTAAGTTAGTCAGTCAGTTAGTAGTTAACTAACCTGTCTACCAGTAGAATCAATGCTTTAGGCTGAAAGTCAGTGTCACCATCCAGAGCCATGATGTATGTGTTGTCATCTGAGATGTGTTTTCTCTTGTTGTCATTGTTGTACTGTGGCAAGACGTAACTCTCGCCATCTAGAGAGACCAAACTGGCTCTGCATGGGTTATGTTGTCTCTGCAAGAAACACACACACACACACACACACAAATAACAACAACTGTATACAGTATACAGACAATGTGAAAACATGATAAATATATATTGTACATTAAAGTCAGAGTCAAAGTTCCTGTCATGTAGTATAAAGCGTATATAGAAGACCTTACTGTGATTTTCTGTGGATTCTTGACAATGTAACCCTTCCAGCCCAGTAGATAATACATGTACATAATCTACAAAAAATAAATATACTGTATAATTAGTTGCAAAATATTCAAATATAAATATCCTGTATACTTGTGTGCATCGTCATACCTGGGACCATCTCTTCTTGTTCCTAATAAGTGCTTTGTCCTTCAGGTGAAAGTAGAGCATGTTGCCTTCTGGCATTACAAACATCAGCCTGCCACCGTATGGAGTCTCAACAATCGACACGTCATCAGGTTCTTTATTGGTAAACACTCTGGATGGATGGTTGGATTTATTCATTGATGATAACAGGGCAAAAACACAGACAGACACACAGATTGAGACAGGAAAACAGAAATAAAATAGATAGAATATATTAATATAGTATAGTACATACATGGGTGTTTACCTAAAAAAGTAATCTCACCTGTACACCTCTACGACAACACGAATCAGATTATTGACATATTCGTTAACCAGCCTCTTTCCTGAGTCCTTGTCAATCATGAAGGAATCATCCACAAAAATATGACACTCGAAGTCAAAACTGTCTTTATGCTCCTCCTTGGGATCACCACGATAGCGGTCCAGTCTAAAAATAAAGAAACTCACAGATCAGATATCGGTTGAACTATGCATTTGTTGTGCAGTTCCTTAGCTCACCACTAGATGGCGATCATCTAGTAGGGTTCACGTTGGTTGGACAACTGTGTTATTTTGGGACTGGGGACTTGATTGGACAATATGCATATTGTGGGCTATGTTAATATCATCAAGAAATGTACCCTTACTATCAAATGTTAACATAAAGCCATCTTGTCTTGTACTTTGGTCATGTAGGCTGAAAGTCTGATTTTTATGATAATGGCATCCATGCATACCTGAACATTGAAGTGAGGATTTTGAGCATCTCATCATATGTCTCATGCCACATGGTGGCACACAGATAGATCACACAGTTCTCAATGTCATCGTGACTAAACAGAAGAAAACAACATGTGAATGGCATCATTTTTAGCAATAATAATTCCTAAACAATACTGGCACAATCCCATTGTTCTGTCACTCACCACTCTTGGTTTCGAGCACGTACAACCTTCATCTTGGTGTTGAGAAGGAGGGAGAGGTCAATAAAGGCCGATTCATAAAGACGCCGGACAAACAGCTGAGAAGTTCTTTCGATACGCTGGACCTGTCCCACGGGAGAAATGTATAGCATGTTCAATTTGAGTTTATAATGTGTTTAAAATAAATACATCATCTCTCTCTTGCTCTGAAATTGAGTGTACCTTTATCTTCCAAACGTAAAAGGTGGCCGTGACAAAGCCAGACCACATGCACACTCCCTCTAGTGCCAGTAAGGCAAAGGGCCACACCATGTAGGAGCTGTCAATCAAGAGCAACAGCAACACAGAAGGTGAATATGTACACATTTTTTAGTTGGTAACGTCTACACAAAATGGAAACCTAACAAATGTTAAAAGGGGTAAAATACCTGTTTAGTGAGGTGCGACAGATACTCCTAGTAATTTCTATCAGGACCATTGAAGTGGAGTTCTTAGTGCTGAGAGAAACCAGGCTGTCACAGAATTCTAGCAATACAAATGAAGCGTAGTGAGCAGTTTGCAGGGAGAATGCGGTTTATTAATGGCCAGGTGTGTACAGTAAATTAAATCTCAAGTCAAATAATGTATTATTAACCCACCTATGATGGTTAAATCTTTGACAGTTCCTCCATACACATTAGATGCTTGGGTTATGAACAGTATAAGACCCAGTATTAGCACAGCGGGTCCAGTACAACACAATGGCAGGGCAAAACCCATCCGGACTGCATGGATTTTACAAGCCACAACTCCAAACCAATGGCATGTTGCTGAACAAAATGCCTGAGAGATGGAGAGAAAGTTTGTAGAATATTTGTTTGTCAATATAGTTTGTCAAAAAGATTATAATAATTGTCTTTGTGTTTAAATTGTCTGAAAAGCAATACAATTATTTTACATGGATAACACGATGGTGTATTTGTACACAACAAGCTGCCACAGCAAAGGAATTGCAAGTGGGAAAAAAACTTTTGGATGTATTACCACCCTCAGTGTGAATGTACAATGAAGTCCACATGTGCTAAATTGAGATAAGGCAACTACAAGACACTATTTCAGTTAAGTGCAGTGTAAATGCAGTGTGGCTAAAGCGTATCTGGATAATCATCTGGATGCAAGGGGCATGATTTACTGGGTATACAGTACCTGCAATAAGAATAACCCCACTCCTATTTCGAGTATTCCACTATCCTTCCCCTGCAAGTTAAAGTCTGACCAGATGATGGTGGGCTTAATCACAGCATGGTATAGCAGGTACACTGCTCCTGTAAACAAATAGAACATGTCTAAAATATGAATATAGATAACACAATAACACTACAGACTATCCAGATGGAACATCAGTCTGAAAAGATCATCTGCAATATCCATGTTAATTAGGAAGAGCAGACTTATTTCTCCAGTATGAAAAAGGTTATTTAGTTAAATAAATTCTAGTGTTGTGTATGCATGACTGCAACTGTTGATTACTGTACCTATCACCAATATCCTCAGTAGGCTGGAAATGAGAAACACAAAGTCCCTGAAGCCGTCTAATTCTGATAACATGTCCTGGTGGAGATGGGGGCAGGGCGCAAGAGAAATAAGAAACATTAGAGAACAAGTGTGTGATATAAATTTGGAACCAAAGCATAGCAACTTTCTTGGGTATTATTATTATTATTATTATTATTATTATTTGAACGAGGCTTCAGTTGAGGCCTTGGGTTAAACTTCTGATGAGAGCTTACCGTCAAGTTATTTGAAGCCTGGAATGGGTTTTCCCACCAGCAGAGGGAGACAAGGATTGAGGAGAGAATACCAATTCCAATGTATATATAGCAGTCGCTACTCTGTCTGTCAACAAATGACGATACACGAACATAGAAGTCAGCTATCAGCAGACAGTAGCCTGTAAGATAGACATGTAAAGTTAAAAATATGCACAGAAATGCATTGTAATCCTCAAGCACATTCACGTTAGAAAGCAATTCATTTTCTAGTCAGTCTGTTGCTAGCATAAATAGGAGAGAAAGAAGTGACTACGGTTACTTCTGTTAACACCTTCAGGTAAGCCTAATATTGTATCGATAAGTATACTGTAGTAAAACCAAACAAGCTCTAATAAGACCAAAACCAATGTAAATTTTACCAGTGATGATGAGAAGTAGCGAGCAAAGTGGAAACACAATTCTCCATGTCTCTCTTTGAAGTTTGAATACTATTTGCAGCACTGAGGACAGGACGCAGACTCCTCCACTGATGAAGAGGTTTGTCAGCACGTCAAACTGTGGCATGACAATGAGAACGAGGATAGCGGTTCCCAGAGAGACCAGACACTCGATTGCACAGATCTGGAGACGACATAGGGACGTTCAGAGACAACGTGCAGAAGGTAGGCTAGGCCCCGATCTAATTATCAGGAATATGTGATTACTTTTAGATACATATTTTTTCTTTTGACCCACAATAGACAATGTTACTTATTTTAGCATAAAAGACAGTAATCCAGTGATTTGATACATTTGTTGAGTCATGAAGCCAAAACAAAACATCCTATTCGAAAAAGTTATAAAATGTACAGTATGCACCAGAATTTGTATATAAATTAGCCTACTTACAGATCCCATGGTCCTCATGTTGGGACGCACAAAGCTCTTGAATGCACATCGCCACAATGATTTAACGAACACCAGGAAGTTGGGGCACACCAGACAGAATACCATCATCAACATACAAAACTGCTTTTCCTTTGGAGTTCGCATTGAGGTGGGACTAGAGAGTGTTGACAGCACCAGCAGTGAGCCCTATAGCAGATGCAGACAGTTGAAGCCACAAAGATTGACTGTGTTTATGTTTAGGGATCTGCTAAAAAGTGAATAAACGCAAACATCAAACCTTTTACAAACTTTCAAATCAATAAAACTAGGCCTAATGAGGCAGTGTAAACTAAGATAAAAAGAAAAATGTATGAAACAGTATAAATATAAGTTCAAATAACCGGTTCAACTAGCCTAATCTCACATGCTCTTGAGAAGACCAGAATAATCATGGTAACGGTCTGTTCATTTTTAGTCTTTCTTCCATTGACAGCACCGCAGTTTGATTCCCTATCAACTAAATTGTATCAGAAAAATGTTCTTTCAGCATTCCAGGCTGTGAGGAGTGAATCATTTATAAACATTTTTTGGGCTAAGTATTCCTGCCACTTGGTGCAATGTCTTATGCTGCCTTCAAACACTAAATGCAGTAACTAAGACCTTTTGCATATTGCAGTGGCTAAAATTCTATAAATATACTATACTGTAGTTGCACAGCACTTATTAGTATTGAGAAATACAGAAACATATATCCCTGCTCTAAACGGGCAGGCCTAAGTAGATATCTGTGATCTATAAACCCCTATCAGAGATAGATAAAGTTGCTATCTATGGGAAAGGTTTTACAATGAGACTAAATTATGTTTGTAATATTGCTTATCTAAACTTACTGTAAACGGACATTTCTCAAACAACATAGGGCATTCAGGTGGTTATTTGTATGTGGTTGGAGGGATGGACGCACAAATATAGTCATACCTTAGCCACAACAGAGCTGGTCAGGACAGCCAGTCCCACTATAATAGCCACCAGGTACTGGCCCACCTGTAAACATATTCTCTTGCTCTCCTTCTCAGCTCCGATTGGGTTCAATTGGAATGGGTCCCACGTATCCCTGGAAGACACACGCACACATACACACAAAAAAACACATTCCGCAATGTCAGCAATATTTCAGAAGAAATTGTCAATTTTTATTGAATCAGGTCATACTGTAAACGGGGGTATTTCCAGTGACTATGAAGTATCTTTTTTTAATGGACGAGACAACAGAATGTAATTGAATTCACAACCACACCCACAAGGAAGCATATTTTATCTGCGGTATTCACGTGTCTCTTCCTTCGTGCTCTTTTGCCATTCTCTAACTAGCTGTACCTTGTATCATGTCCTTGCATTTGTGTGTTTTTTATTCTTTAAGTATGTTCCGGCAAAAGCAAATTAATTAGTCTACTGCCTCATTTTCCACTACATCATGTAATTTCCTTATTTTATGGCCATGTATCTTTACTGCAGGAGTTGCTGGTTCTTGAGAAACCTACAGCTAATGTTCCAAGAGTGTCATTTTCAATGTGATCAAAACATATGTTCTACTGCGTTGCCTCCCAAGTTGGTAGAGAGAATAGGGATGAGCGCCATAAAGCCATAAACCACATTGAACTGAATATATTAGCCCCATGTGTCACCACTGCACCATGGGTCACCGCTGTATAATCTCGTTGTTTTGCAGTCTATTATTATAAAGATATGAAAGTAATAAGGAATGATGGGTGGACCGATGAGTTACCGTATTATCAGGGTGGTGATGATAATCTCACATATTCTTAACGCTACAGAACTATTATTTCACTGAGCCTACTATGTGACCTATGTGTATTGTGCGTGCGTGTGCATGTGTGCACTCTTTCCCCTACCTCGGTCAACAGGAGTTTGTTGATTTTATTGATGTTCAACTGTCAGAAGGAAGCTTGTGTAAACTGCTGAGGTTGGAGGTGATGGAGTCTTATGGGCTTATCCAATGCACACTATAATGTACTATATAGGACTACATCAGTTTCGAATGGTTGTTAAGAAGCAAATGATCTAATCATACAGTAAGGCATTTACCTTTTTATAATCTCAAAACAATATACAGTAGATATAAAAAGTATACACATCCATGTTACAATGCCAGGTTTTTGTGATGTAAAAGAATGAGACAAATATAAATCACGTCAGAACTTTTTCCACCTTTAATGTTCAATTGAAAAAGAAACTGAAATCTTCAATGGGGAAAAATTAAAAATAAAAACCTTACAATATCCTGGTTGCACTCTCTTAAACTAATACTTTGTTGAAGCAAGTTTTGATGTTATTACAGCGCTCAGTCTTTTTGGGTAGGATTCTATTAGCATGGCACATCTTTACGTGGCAATATTTGCCCACTCTTCTTTGCAAAAGCGCTCCAAATCTGTCAGGTTGCGAGCACATCGCCTGTGCACAGCCCTCTTCAGATCACCCCACAGATGTTCAATTGGATTCAGGTCTGGGTTCTGGCTGGGCCATTCCAAAACGTAATCACCTTCTGGTGAAACCATGCTTTTGTGGATTTGGATGTGTGCTTTGGGCCGTTGTCATGCTGAAAGGTGAACTTCCTCTTCATCTTGAGCATTCTAATGGACTCCTGAAGGTTTTGTGCCAAAATTGTCTGGTATTTGGAACTGTTCATAATTCCCTCCACCCTGACTAAGGCCCTGGTTCCAGCTGAAGAAAAAACGCCACAAACCATGATCTTGCCACCACCACGCTTCACTGTGAGTATGGAGTTCTTTGGGTGATGTGCAGTGTTGTTTTTGCGCCAAATATACCTTTTGGAATTATGGCCCAAAAGTTCAACCTTGGTTTCATCAGACCATAACACATTTTCCCATGTGCTTTTGGGGGACTTGATGTTTGTTTTTGCAATCTTCAGCCGGGCTCAGATGTTTTTCTTTGTAAGAAACTGCTTCTGTCTTGCCACCCTACCCCATAGCCCATTCATATGAAGAATATGGGACATTGTTGTCACATGTAGCAAACAGCAAATACTTGCCAGAAATTCCTGCAGTTCCTTTAATGTTGCTTAAGGCCTCTTGGAAGCCTTCCTATCCAGTTTTCTTCTCGTCTTTTCATCAATTTTGGAAGGACGTCCAGTTCTTGGTAATGTGTAATCTGTTGTGCCATATTTTCTCCACTTGATGATGACTGTCTTCACTGTGTTCCATGGTATATGTAATGCTTTGGAAATTCTTTTGTACACTTCTCCTGACTGATATATTTCAACAATGAGATCCCTCTTATGCTTTGGAAGCTCTCTGCGGACCATGGCTTTTGCTCTGAGATGCAACTAAAATAATGTCACGAAAACCCTACTGACAGCTAAACTGACAGCTGAACTTTGTTCACTTTAAATGATGACAGGTGTGTAATGTAATTCAGCAGGAAACCGATGGAGTGCCTGCTCCGGGTAGGGAATGAGTCCTTACCCGAAGTGAAGGAGTTCAAGTACCTCGGGGTCTGATTCGCGAGTGAGGGGACATTGGAGCCGTAGATTGGCCGGAGAATCGGAGCAGCGGGAGCGGTATTGCAATCACTTTACCGCACCGTTGTGACGAAAAGAGAGCTG
>JAODOY010002854.1:0-11900 GCA_025399855.1 Forbesichthys papilliferus | reverse complement strand
AGAGCACATTTTATGACCAATTCATGCAAAACTCCACGTAATCCCAAGGGGTTTACATACTTTTTCTTGCAACTGTATGTTAGCAGTAAAATACTGAAGAATTTCATTATTTCTGTGCTGTTGCTACAGTCTAACGCTATGAGTATTGAGAAGGCAGCAGTTTAGGAGTAAATATAACTGAAACTTTACATAGTAAATTGTCAAACATGATGGTTGAATCCATCCTTGAGAAAACCTTTAAAATCGAAAAGAAAATCGAAAAAAAAAAAACATTCTGGAAGTGTGGACGGACAACAGTATGGGGGTGGGGGGAAGAACATGTTTGGCAAGTGCGTATGACGTATGAGAGATATGTGTTTGTAAACTTTGTTCCCCGAAGTGTAGCAGTAAGTTGTAGCAAATCTTCACTTTGAAATTTCTAACCCCGCCCCTACTTACTAACAAGTTTACTTTTCCAACGCACCAATGATGAGGATTTATGGACGGGGCAGCAAGATGCAGGAGCTAGTTTAAGAGGATAAACAATGGCTAAATCACGATGATAGGGCATACAAGATTGCATGAGCAGCAGAGCAACAAGCAAAAATTGTGTTAAGCATGCATGGGAAACAGAGTTGTACATAACCTATGTTCATTTTAAATGTTTTATAAAAGTATTGCAGCGGCACCTCCGTTAACATGAATAACAGCCATCCTTCTCCACGTTGTCTTTGTTTTGATGACTCGAAGTTTGGCAACACCTGAAGCGTAGAGTAGACACGTGTGATTCGAGTAATAAAATGTTCCTGTGTTCGTTGATAACTCCTTTTAATATTTTTAATTTACATTTGCAAAGCTGTGTACCTGTTTTTACGGATATTTCCTTTTTAATTAAAAAATGTATAAACTATTTGTTAATGGGTAGAGGAACCATGTGTTTGCACTTATTAACAAAGGCTTGTAAGGAATTTGTGACATCTCACGTATTTCTAACAACTGAGAATTTAATCCACAAACAAAATATCGAGATATATCATATATATCGCCATTCAGCCCAAAAATAGAGATATTTCTTTTGGTCCATATCGCCCAGGACTAACGGCAGGCCATAATTATTGAAGTTAAAAAAAAGTACTGTATTGAAACTCAACACATTTTAATTAGACTAGTCAACAAAAATACTCAACAATGATCACAATCTATAAGGCTAAACAACAAGAGCACTGGAAAATATCACTTTATAGTGATTCTGTTAAAACTGTAATAATCATAGAACTATAATACTGCATCGACTGTGTTAACAAATGCATTTGTTAAACATCTTACAGTATACATCCAAAGGTTAGCCTACCAGTAGCAACAAGTTATTTATGCTAATCGTGGAAATTTAAACAAAGAGGGAAAAATAGAAGGGGAAAAAACATAAAACGCTATGTAAATTTTAATTTTTTAATTTTTACATTAATTGTAGTTGTACGTTAAATCCATAGCAGAGAAGTTGTAAATATTGCAGATATAATGACTATTTAATTTAATCCACATTGGTTTTTGATTACTAGCTGGGAATGATGCGCGTGTCGTGTTTATTTTATAACCCTCCCCTACCTGTTATGAGAGCCAACCTGCACCACCCAACCAGCAAAAATATGCGTTCATCAACCATTAGAACCTGACCAGACCTGCAAACAGTCATCTTGTGCCTGTTTATCAATGGCGATATAGATTTATAATTTAACGCATGTTTCAAACTGCCATGGTCTTATGTTTATCTCTGAAGCCACGGCAGACTACAGCAAAGTGAGTGAGTAGTAGCCTTGCTGCTATATGCTTATTTCATTGTTTAATTTATCTGTTAGCAATAGGCTACAGTAGCATAATACATGATTGCATAGCCTATAGGCAGTAGCACGTCTGCGTACATGCTACTAAATAAACAAAGTTTATGCAGGCCTAACCAACTTTATAGTTTGGTATGGCTGCAGATTAGTCTATTGACAGCCAGAGTTTGAGAGGATCTGCACCGCTGCTTCAGAGCTGTGCCATAGAATGTGTGTGTGTGTGTGTGCTTGATCGCAGAATCCCCGCTTGCACACAATGATTCAATATATACTGTATTTATAACTTGGTCGGACCGTTGCGTTGCCTCGTTTTGACCCGACCCACCCGCAATCTTTTCTGATAAGCTTATCCAAACCGAACACGCGCATCACTGCTAGCTGGGTACATGTATCAGTGTGTCAGAAACATACATTTCGCATGTGACTCAGTATATGCTCTCTTATTGGCTACTCTGAAAAAAAGATCCACTTTAAATGCTCACTCCGGCTCAACTTGTGCAAGCGGTGTTAGTAGGCCGACATGTGAGCCTGACATGTAAACTTTCTCTGGTGTCTCTGTCCCTACACTCTATATATATGTATGCACTAAACCATGTGCTCCGGACTCCACTCCTCACTCAAGATAAGTGCAGGAATTGAGGTAGAGATGAACAAATTGAAAAATTAATCAATAAACGCATAATATACCTATATCAATATAAACGATATTGTCAAATTGTATATCTCTTTTGAAAAAATACCGGTATAAATTAAATACCGGTATATTGCCCAGCCCTAGTTCCAACTATTGGGGAATCACACTCCTCAGCCTCATGGAAAAAGATTAAGCCAAGGTGCTGAAAAGGAGATTACGGCAATTAGTCAAACCAAAGATGCAGGAGGAACAATGCAGATTCCATCCAAAGCGTGAAGCGTGGAACAGCCGAACAGCTCTTTGTCTTCTCACATATAATTGCGGGGGCATGTGAGTTTGCCAACCCAGTCTACATGTGTTGTGTGGACTTGGAGAAAGTACACAACTGTGTCTGTCGAGAGATTCCGTAGCACGTGCTACGGTGGTATGGGGTACCAGGGCCATTTTTGCATGCAAGTAAGTCATTGTACACCCAAAGCAAGAGCTGTGTTCTACATAAGTCATCCTGTCGCCCCAGGTGCAGAGCTTGGTCATGGTGGTTTTTAATGTGGTCGTGTCTACGGACGCAACAGGCAGGTGTAGTGATTGGGAGATCAGAGAGGTATGCAGGAGCCAGGTTATTATTGACTTTGAAGGTGGTGAGAACTATTTTGACTTTTATCCTGTAATTGATAGTGATGATGATGTGGTCTCAGTGGCAGGTGGAGGAGAGCATGCGAGTGGCAGAGTTGTGGATATCCATCCATCCATCTTCATCGGCTTATCCAGAGTCGGGTTGCGGGGGCAGCAGCTTCAGCAGAGGACCCCAAACCTCCCTTTCCCGAGCCACATTGAAAAGCTCTGACTGGGGGATCCTGAGGCGTTCCCAGGCCAGTGTGGAGATATAATCTCTCCACCTAGTCCTGGGTCTTGGTCCTGGGAACACCTCTCCCAAGGGAGGCGCCCAGAGGGGCATCCTTACCAGATGCCCGTACCACCTCAACTGGCGGAGTAGCGGCTGTACTCCGAGTTCCTCACGGATGGCTGAGCTTCTCACCCTATCTCTAAGGGAGAAGCCAGTCACCCTCCTGAGGAAACCCATTTCGGCCACTTGTACGCGTGATCTTGTTCTTTCGGTCATAACCTACCCTTCATGACCATAGGTGAGGGTAGGTACAAAAATTGCCCGGTAGATCGAGAGCTTTGCCTTCCGGCTCAGCTCTTTTTTTGTCACCACGGTGCGGTAAAGCGATTGCAATACCGCTCCCGCTGCTCCGATTCCTGGCCAATCTCTCGCTCCATAGTCCCCTCACTCACGAACAAGACCCAAGTCTTGCTCAAGTTGTGGACATATTGGAGTTTATAAAGGATTTTGTAAAGTGAACCATATAAGATGCTGTTACAGTAGTCGAGTCTGGATGTTATTATAGCATGAATCATAGTTTATGCAGCAGTAGAAGACAAGGAGGTCCCGAAGGCAAGTTAAGTTCTTGAGGTGGAAAGTTTTTGTGACTTTGTTGACATAGGGTAGGAAGGAGTGGGTGGGGTCAAGGTCAACTTCTCTTACTTTTTCTTTATGCTGCGCTTCAAATGTTTCTCTATCTGGCTGCGTCTTCTCTGAGTGTCTGACTGGAGCTGGTAACACCGGTTCTTCTGCTCTTTACAGAGGGCCCACACCTGCATACACACAGCTTATATGTAGTATTGTATTCATGTTATAATTTACCATTTTTAAATGTGTCACAAAAAACGGAGGATGAAAGCACTATTTTTAAAGGGAGTCCATTTAAAAATATACTTATTCTATAAACCTTTTAGCGAAGTAAATTAGTCTCACACTAAATTATTTCTGGCTAGATTGCGGGACCAATTTGCACCTCCTCACAATCGCAGGGGCAATTCCAAAATCTAGGCTGATATGCCAAAATGATCCTGCAGTGTGTGAGGTTTACAGACAAAAAAGTATCCTAGGATTTTATTAGACATGAAATTGTATAATTTGAGAAACAGAAATGAAAATCCAACAACCCCGATATTTTAGTGATCTGACTGGGAACAGTAATCTATCAGATATTGCGTTATTGTTTAGCGCAGAAATATAATACAACGTTGCCATAGATACCTCAAGCCATTTATGTAGCTTCTGATTTAGGTAATTTCCAGCACAGGCTGCAAAATAAAGTCATGCTGAGTCCATCTTCTCAGCTATGTCTCATCCAGTTTTGTTTCTCTTTGCAAACTTTAGCACACGTGCTATAATCTGATAATGACGATAATCTGTGTATTGACGGCATGACTGACAGTCTACCACCATGTTTAAATTTCTGAGAAATGTCAAATCCCTGGAACCACTACTCTGACATAGTTTATCATAAATGCCAGGGTGTGGTCGTGCATCTTGACTGAATAGTTTAGTGCACAGGTCTTCAACCCTGGTCCTGGGGGACCCCTGCCCTGCATGTTTTAAATGTCTTCCTGCTCCAACACACCTGATTCTAATGAATGGGTCGTCATCTAACTCTGCAGAAGCCTGAACCCAATTCATGTGAATCAGGTGTGTTGGAGCAGAGATACATCTAAAACATGCAGGGCAGTGGGTCCCCAGGACCAGGGTTGAAGACCTCTGGTCTAGTGTGTGATTTCTTATGATTAAAATATAGAATATCTATCAAATCGTTACGTCTGTGTTCATAAAATTTGAGGATTTGAAAATCCTCTATTCACGTGTACCAGGCATGATTATATACAGTATAATAACTCAGTTTTTACTGTGGATAGAGTACGCACCTTCTTGAGGTGTTTCTTGCGGAGCTCCTTGAGATCTTTACACTGTTTCTTCAACAGTTTTATATAGTTCTTGTACTGTCTCAACTCCTCTACAGATTGTACATGTATGTCTACAGTAGCAGAGAGACAGATGCAGACACATAGCAAAAGCAAGCTATGCTACTGACGTGATTACAATTTAATTGAAAACAGTTTCATATTTCTGGATGTTTCTTGAATATGATTTAGCAAGAGAAAATTTTCTAGGAGGTGAAAATGAATGTGGCAGAATGATCTTACCTAACAGAACTGTGGCTATGAGGTCCTCCTTCTGACCTGTTGACACACACACAAAGAACGGCCAGCATTCACTGTATGTGAGCACTGGGCAAACAAAAATGAGAAAATCACAGAAAATATTTGAATAAAGCAAACAACATAATACACATACACATGGCAGATACTGTCAGATTTGAAATTATGTTATTTTATTTGTTATGCTTTTCTTATTGTTCTATTTACTTTATACGACGTATGTACATGTACAAGCCACACCCCACTTTTAAATCTACGTAACTGTTATTACTACTCATTTCCTGGTCATGGTATAAATTATATCAGACACGAGATGTTAGTAGAAGAAGAAAGGCGAAAAGAGTAATGGTTACGTCCTGTTCAGGGAACTAGTAGGAGTGGCTATGGGTGGCTATATAAGGGGGAGAGAGTGTGATTAACGGGCTGATATTCCATT
The DNA here is from genome assembly GCA_025399855.1 of Forbesichthys papilliferus. Taxonomy (NCBI): domain Eukaryota; kingdom Metazoa; phylum Chordata; class Actinopteri; order Percopsiformes; family Amblyopsidae; genus Forbesichthys; species Forbesichthys papilliferus. The sequence continues at coordinate 5,953 of JAODOY010002854.1, read as the reverse complement.
TCTTACGGGGACTTCGTAACCATGTGTAGGTTTGTCAGAACACGGCCGGGGCGAATTGTAACTTTGGATTCATCATTGCATTTTGTTAATACAAGGTATATTATTAGAAATCTACATGTGGGTGTCCTCATTCCTGCCGGCTAATTTAGATCACGACAATACCAACTGCCTGCTCATCTGTATTCATCAGCGTTATTACTACCAATGTTAATTAGCTCAAACCCACTGAATTTTGATGTGATTTGCTGTCTACATAATAATAAAACCACTTACATTACTTTAAATAATTTTATGTTAGCTTCACCCCATCCAGGATATATTTTAGAATAGGCATAGAAGTAAAGCCTGCAGGATGATAAAAGACAAAAGTCACCCCAATCATGGACAATTGCAGCTCCTGCCGTCAGGCAAATGGTACCGCAGCCTCAAAGCCCAGACCTATAGTGAGGCTTTTCCAATGGCACATTTGTCTGTGCCAAGTCTAGCCCTGCTGCACAGATTTGCATTTCCATTATCATCTTGACCGCGCCAAGTCAAACCTAGCTGTGCCCTAGATGGGCCTGCTCTGGAGTAGGGCCCGGTTTAATTAGGTTTAATGTCTAAGGAACAGGCAGTGCGTTTTTGCCATAGTCTATCGCTTACAGACCTAATGAGCGGGCAAGCATGGCCGTGTTATAGGCCCAAGCCAGTCGCCCGCGGATGTTGTTAAAAATGGCCAAGTAAAATCTAACAAAAATCTCTGCTCTAGTGAAAACTACAAAGGCATCTTGTACGTACTTTAGTGAGCGCAGCGTAAAAGTGAATGCAGACGTGCCTTTGCATTTTTACATTGGATGTACTAAACTAAAAGGCTGATCGCATCAGTGCTCGGCAAAGCCGTATGTTGCGGTGCCCGAAAGGAATAAACCGACTAAAAAAATAACTTAATGATTATGAAATAGACAGCATCCTAGTTTGTCTGATGTATCATCAAACCTATAGATAACAGAAGCATAGCCAAATTCTACACCCAAAATAATATTAAATTATATTAATGCCATAGTAGCTACTCGTAAGGAAGTGGAAGACATAAAAAACTAAGAAAAATATTCTCAGGACCTCTCCTTGGCCTGTGTTTTCTCCTTGCTCTGTCAGTAACTTGGACTCCTAAGTATGTTAAACTGTTGAGAACTATCCTAAATGGTATCGTGGAAGGGGAAATCCAGGAGATGCAACATTTAAAAGGGAATAGTTCACTCTTATAACTGTTCAGGTTGTAGCCAGAGACGGGACCAAATAAATTAGGAACAGAGAGCACAGGTTTGTATATCTGGGGCTTGGAAAACAAAATAAATGATCCGCGTAGAGGGACTATGCTGCTCCAAATCACCCCTGTGGTGTGAGGGTTAGACATTGGGCATCCGTGTCTCCATTTACAGTTGCAACATCAAATTCATTATATAAACTCAGCAAAAAAAGAAACGTCCTCTGACTTAACTGTTTTTACTTTCAGTAAACTTAATGTGTGTAAATATTTGCATGAACACTTAAAGAGTCAACACCATAAGACAAACTAAAAATATTTCACAGACATGTGACTAACAGAAATAGAATAGTGTGTCCCTGAATGAAGGGAGGCTCAAAATCAAAAGTAATAGTCGGTATCTGGTGTGGCCACCAGCTGCATGAAGTACTGCAGTGCATCTGCTCCTCATGGACTGGACCAGATTTGTCAGTTCTTGCTGTAAGATGTTACCACACACTTCCACCAAGGCACTTGCAAGTTCCTGGACATTTCTGGGGGGAATGGCCCTAGCCCCCACCCTCTGATCCAACAGGTCCCAGACGTGATCAATGGGATTGAGATCCGGGCTCTTCACTGGCCATGGCAGAACACTGACATTGCTGTCATGCAGAAAATCACGCACAGAACGAGCAGTATGGCTGGTGGCATTGTCATGCTGGAGGGTCATGTCAGCATGAGCATGCAGAAATGGTACCACATGAGGGAGGAGGATGTCTCCCCTGTACCGCACAGCATTGAAATTGCCTGCAATGACAACAAGCTCAGTCCGATGGTGATGTGATATACCGCCCCAGACCACAACGGACCCCCTATCTCCAAATCGATCCCGCACCAGAGTACAGGTCTCGGTGTAACGCTCATTCCTTCGACAATAAACACGAGTCCGTTTATCACCCCTGGTAAGACAAAGCCGTGACTTGTCAGTGAAGAGCACTTTTTGCTACTCCTGTCTGGTTCAGCGAAGGTAGGTTTGTGCCCATAGGCGGCATTGTTGCTGGTGATGTCTGGTAAGGACCTGCCTTACAACAGGCCTACAAGCCCTCAGTCCAGCCTCTCTCAGCCTATTGCGGACAGTCTGAGCACTGATGAAGGGAATGTGTGTTCCTGGTGTGACTCGGGCAGTTGTTGTGGCCATCTTGTACCTGTCGAGCAGGTGTGATATTCAGATGTACCGATCCTGTGCAGGGTGTTGTTACATGCAGTCTTCCACTGCGAGGATGACCAGCTGTCCATCCAGTCTCCCTGTAGCGCTGTCTTAGGCGTCTCACAGTGCGGACATGGCAATTTATTCCCCAGGCCACATCAGCAGTCCTCATGCCTCCTTGCAGCATGCCTAATGCACGTTCATGCAGATAAGCTGGGACACTGGGCATCTTTCTTTTGTTGTTTTTCACAGTCAGTACAAAAGTCTCTTTAGTGTCCTGCGTTTTTAGAACTGTGACCTTAAATGCCTACTCTCTGCATGCTGTTAATGTCTTAACGACTGTTCCACAGGTGCATGTTAATTAATTGATTATGCAATCAATGCAATTGAACATGCATGAAAAACGTTTTTTAAACACTTTATGATAAAGATCTTTAAAGTTATATGTTTTTTTACAACATCATTTTTGAAATACACAGTCCTATAATATGAGGCCAAGGTGGGGTTTGAACCCGTGGTCTTTGGCTCTATGGTAAGTGTCAGCATCTATAACCACTACACTACCTAAATTGTGGATTTTGGAGTCAGGCATTTAGCAGGTAAGAGTGTGTATTTTTATTTACAATGTTGTGCAGTCAACAGACGATTGATTGTAATTGAACTATAGACCTCTGAGACTGGAGGTATTCACACTAACCGCAAGATTACAATACCCTGGAAAGAGATTATTAGAATTTCTTGTGAAGTTAGCTTCATGTAACCCAGGTTTAATAAAAAGAAGACTAAATAGTGAATTAAAAATAATTCATAATAGTGAATTAGAAATACATAATTATTTTACAATACAATCTTTATTAAAATGTGCTAAAACCGTTCGCCTTTTCATTTAAGTTTTGACTGAAGAGAAAAAGTTTACAATCCTTTTAATTAAAGTTGACCTCTCCTTTAATGCGCCCCTCCACTAACCTCTCACTGCAGCTAGCCTAGCTTGAGGTGGAAGCGAGACCAGTAACAAAAGAAGCAACGGAGAAAGATTGTATTTAGAGTCAAGAATATTTGTTTTATTTTATTCAGTGAACTAAAAGCTTATTCTGACGAGATAGAAGTTTGTGGCTGTAGAAGTAGTGAGAGTGCTTCAGAGACGTTTTAGTGAGTTTTACTTTGTTTTTGTTGTGTTCAAATTGGGATCTTCTTACTAACTAAGCTAGTGAAGCAATGTTAGTTCAAGGAAAGAAAACGAGTGGCCGGCGGGGAGAAGACCCTTGCCGTCGCAATTTATAGTTAACTTTTATAGAGCAAAGCAGTGTTATTTTTTTTTATATTGTGAAGTTATAAAGGTGATTATTTTGACTATTGTGAAGTTATAAAGATGATGATTTTGACTATTGTGAAAATTTCGAAGTTGTAAAGACTATTGATAGAGAATTTATTTTCAATATGGCCTGTCATGCAGGCCAGGTTTTTTTCCCTCCCCGGGAACGACTTGCTGCAGCGAGTGTGTGACGGTTGGAGACAGCGTGCACGCACTGGACAATAGATGGCGAGCCTAACCCAAGGAACCCTTACCTACACAAATTGATTGAATGGACGGTTTAGCTTACCCAACATAGGCTACCGCACAGCCATTTAACGGTATTTTGATTAATTCGCCGAGGATTTAACTGAATTGAACTGAAACATGAACTGAACAAAAATATAATATTCTGTAAGTGTAATATTGAACTTTGATTTAATTGTTACAGTTGATGTTACATTGTATAGATTTTTTGAAGTGTATAGTGAAATACATAGTTTTTCTGGTAAAGTGGTCAACCTTAAAGGGACCATTACCCTAAAAGAAACAATTTAGATAAATTAATGGGTTTAACCAATTAAATAAAGTAAATTAATCTAGAAAAATACAGACTGGTCTTATTGTATGCTCAAATATTAAAAAATATTTAGGCTTAGTTAGGGCTGGAAAATAATTCAATAACGATATCTATCGAGATATAAACTTTTTTGATAACTGTTTAAACAAATTTCCGGTACTTCGATAAGCTATACATTTGTCACTGAATGACAGGCGCAGCAGTCAGCTTGCAGGGCTCTTACAGTGCAACCATTTCACTCACAAATGCGACTAAAAATCTTGGTGTGCAAACATTAAAAAATATTTAGGCCCACTTTGTGCGAGTGACTTCTAGCCACTATGTTTGCAGCTCTAATATGCTCAGTTGCGCAGTGTTATGAAATCCCCGTGCACAAGGACAACCGTGTGGCACGTACTGGGTACCTGTTCCAAAATGTGGTTCCACTTCCAACAGGGTGAATGCCTAATTGTGTTTATTGTTACCATAACTACACTCCATCCATGCGCATTGAAAAGTGTGTTTATATGTTCAAATTGGGTCTCAAAGCTGAACACAAACACACTCCCACATTACCGGGTAGCTACCTCGTCATTACAGCTAGCTTTTTTTTTCCACAGAGGCACTTTTTGGAAAAATCCCATCTGATTACGACATCGTAGATGTGAAAAGCTATGGAGTCAATGCAGACTGATGCAGACAAGCAGGAGAGCAGAAGCTAGAACAAAACTAAAATAGTTATTGTAACATAAATGTTGTCATTTCTGAAAGTTGAAGGTGTTATATTAAAAGATAATATTTATTATATATTTATATTATAATTTTACAATATAATATACATAATTTATATACTGTTATTACTGCATAATTTGCAGTTCTTTATGGTAGGGCTATGCCCCACTTGTCTTTGTGAGAAAAACGCAGCTATAAAGGCCTACTGCTGGCGCAGTAGATTAAAGCCATTATAACCATCGTCATCCGCTTATCCGGAGTCGGGTCGCGGGGGCAGCAGCTTAAGCAGGGGACCCCAAACCTCCCTTTCCCGAGCCACATTGGAAAGCTCTGACTGGGGAATCCCAAGGTGTTCCCAGACCAGTGTGGAGATATATTCTCTGCACCTAGTCTGGGTATTCCCCAAAGCCTCCTCCCAGCTAGACGTGCCTAAAACACCTCCCAAGGAAAGCGCCCAGGGGGCATCCTTACCAGATGCCCATACCACCTCAACTGGCTCCTTTCAATGCAAAGAAGTAGCGGCTCTACTTCAAGTTCCTCACGGATAGCTGAGCTTCTCACCCTATCTCTAAGGAAGAAGCCAGCCACCCTCCTGAAGAAACCCATTTTGGCCGCTTGTACGCGTGATCTTGTTCTTTCGGTCATAACCTACCCTTCATCCTGCCCGGTAAATCGAGAGCTTTGCCTTCCAGCTCAGCTCTCTTTTCGTCACAACGGTGCAGTAAAGCGATTGCAATACCGCTCCCGGTGCTCCGATCAATCTCTCGCTGCATAGTCCCCTCACTCGCGAACAAGACCCCGAGGTACTTAAACTCCTTCACTTGAGGTAAGGACTCATTCCCAACCTGGAGTAGGCACTCCATCTGTTTCCGGCTGAGAACCATGACCTCAGATTTAGCGGTGCTAATCCTCATCCCAGCCGCTTCACACTCGGCTGCGAAC
>JAODOY010002853.1:0-34073 GCA_025399855.1 Forbesichthys papilliferus | reverse complement strand
ATATATATATAATGTTGTTTACTACGATAACTGTTTTTCAGCCTTTGACAAATGGACATATTGTAAGTCGCTTTGGATAAAAGCATCTGGTAAATGCTGTAAATGTAATGTTAAGCTGTGCTGTTTACCCGAGTGCAGGGAAAGCAATACAGTATATGGGGGGGGGGGGCTGCTATGTTTGACAGAACGGCTTCTCCCTGCAAGCTGCTTTCAATAGCACACACCAACAAAGCATTTAGAAAAGCTAGAGCTTCAAAACTATCAGGCAAGCATACAGCACAGCCATTAAAACCCACAGGCTCATTTAACACCCACATAACATGGAATTACTGTGTACTGACACTAAAACAAACACCACACTGCAGCACATTCTCAGTCTATCAATATTTCTAGGCTCTGAGTGCACAAAGATCCACAGACTTCAGCTTTTATGAGCAGTTATATGTGATAACTGTGTGTGTGTGTGTGTGTTTGCAGGGGCACACGCACATCCATAGGCCATTTGAAAGGCCATTTCAAGGTCCTGTTCTCAAAATGCAGTCATCATTATAGTTTTCTGCCCCACCTCATATGGCTGTTTTAAAAAGTATTTAAAATAACTATTTACAAAGGATGTTAAAGGAATACTTTATTCCTCCTCTTGTGGATGCATCTACTAAAGCAGCTCGTTAATAATAAAGTGCATCTTCAACTACACGTTACGGGAGCTGGATGCAAATCCCTTTTAACAAAGCAATAGAAAAACAACAAACTTTCAAACCACTGTGTTGTCGTGAACCAGCGTTACAACAACATTGGAGTGACAGGGGCAAGCATCGTCTCACACAAAAACAAAAGTTCTGAATGGCTACTATTATTCTCTGCCCTTCTCCTTAGTCCCTGTGTACATTCACTCACACACATTTCACACATAAACAATGAACTAGAAGATAAATGTGAGCATCTGGGGGGGTCATGATGTAATCTGCACAGCCACATAGTGTTACATTTAAACGCATGTGCAGGCCTGGTGTAAACCACGCATATGTATAGTATACAGTGTGTCTATACGTTTCCCCTCACGTCAAAGTGTGCTAGTATAGCGCCACTGGAGAGGCCGTCCTTTAGTGCAACCATAGAGTCCCTCCAGGCATGCTGGTCTAGCTGTGTGGGGTCCTGTGGAGACTTCTCTGGGATGTACTGGAAGTCTGGCTCTGAGTCCACCTTCTCCTCCACCACATCATAGTTGGCTGCAATAAGAAACACACAGTGAAATCAGCCTCTCTAAACACACGTGTGCTCGTTTCTGTTTGTAACAATGCAGAGCCGGAAAGATTCCTGGAAGCGTTTTAGTCATCGATCCATCAGTCTTCATCAGCTGCATCCGCCGTGTTTTTGTCATGTTTAATATGAAAGAAATACATCTCCTAATGCGTAGACATGGTTGTTATTATTTTCTTGATGCCAATTTATCTTGTGGGTCACTGATTTAAAGGTTTGACAACTGCTGCTTTAGAGGGTCAGGAATTAGGCACGGCACAATGTATAATGGCTTGCTAGAGTATCGTAACACTGTGGGCGATGGCCTGAAGTGCTATACTATACACAGGGCAGTAATATTACAATGATGAATAAAACATTCAATCATCATTTCTGCACTTGATGTCTTAATAACTGTATAATGACTGCACTGGGCCTTAGGCATAGTCTGTTATTATGGCATAGACACATGAAAGCTTAAAATAAGATAATTTTAATTACCCATGGTGACACTACTGGAATGTAATATCAACATGCAACACATAAATATGCACTTCAATGTAAAATGGGATACATGTGGTAATCTCCTTGTGACCTATTTAACATAGTTATACTTTTAATTTTTCATCGTCTTTGATCTCCCCATCCCAGCTTTGACCTACCTACATGAATCAGACTAGAAATCTGGTCGCTTCATTGGTATGCTACTGTACTGAACACAACCCTCAGAGCCGCCTAGCCAATAAACCATGACAGCTCACTGCCGGTGACAGCTACTTACCATTAGGCCTGACCAATAGCAGGAGCTCCCCCGAGTGGCTCTCACAGCTGGCCTTGATGAACATGACCACCTGGTCGTGGGTGTGGTCAGAGATGTCCCGTCCATTAATCAACACCACCTGGTCCCCTTCATTCAGACGGGGCACACATAGATCAGCCTGCAACGAGACGATAGGGCGTACAGGGAAGAGCCGTTGTGAAGCTGTGTGTCTGAAGCCTGGTTTATGCTTCAATGTCAAATGCGGTTCAGCGGATCCCGCACAGAGACGAACATGTTGCACGTGGCCACAGATCACTGTTGGTGTAACTAAGAGATTCGCTGGAAAGAAACGTTTTTATACGCGTTGAACATGAACAGAGACTACAACTACAGCTTACCAACTAGACTAGGGGACTTTCTGGATGTTCGGGCAGCAAAAGTAGAAACAATGGTCTTCAATAAAATAGCCTATTTTCTATCGGAACAGTGTCCCATGGTCACTGTTGATGTAACTAAGAGATTTGCTGGAAATACATGTTTTTATATGCATTGAACATTAACCAAAACTACAACTACAGCTTACCAACTCAACTAGGGGACTTTTCTGATGTTCAGGCAGCAAAAATAGAAACAGCAGTCTTCTATAAATAGACTACTATTCTCTATCGGGCAGAGATTCCCATGGTCATTGTTGTTGTAACTAAGAGATTTGCTGGGAAGAAATATTTGTTATGCTCATTTCCAATTGTTTACACTCAATTTAACCAGACATAATTTCCACATAGTGAAGTGGGGCTTTGCATGCTCAGTGAACAATTCTAACCCAACTAGGCCGCACAACTATAAATACTGAGCACGTCAGCGTACACCCGCACATGCCATTAACAACGCAGACCCGTTAAAGCATAAACCAGGCTTGAGTGCAGTGCCACAGCATACCGATGTTCCAGGAGCCACTCGAGACACAATGATAGGCATTTTCTGATCAGCTCCACCCTATAGGACACAGATAGAGTATGTCATTGTGCTGATCCAGGAGTAATTATTCACATACACACAGTATACTGTACTGTATATAAATCCTCCTCATTCATTCAGATTTACTATTTCATTCCCAAGAGACAGTATAAGCAAAGACAAGCAAAGCGCTCTTAATTAACTTCTTCACATTCTTGTGAAAAGTAGATAATTTAACGAGATTCTTCCAGTCTACCAAGCACAAACATACTGTACCGTAATTGAGGAGTTTTAGTAGAACTAAAATAGAGGTTACTGAACACAATGTGTCTGCTCACCTTGACATTAAAGCCAAAACGCCCATGTTCATCGGGTTTCATCTTAATCAGGACCAGGTTATCGTGAGGGACTACTCCATTCAGCTGAAAGGAAACAGGCGTGCGTGCGCGCGCACACAAAAAAATCAGCACTGAAACTGTATTTCAACACTGTTCAAATCAATGTTACAAAGTGCTTTAGCTAAAAATAAAATATGATGCTTTATCTCATCTTTAGATGAGGTGGTTGTCTCTTTAGATGAGATAAAAATAAGATCTCTATACGTTTTTTTATGTTTTACCCATTAAGCTTTCAGTTCAACTGAATAGTAAATTAACATGTTAAAATGTATACAACGTGCCTGAGTTAAGCAACCCCTAACAGTTTTACTGTGTATGTATGTATGTATGTATGTATGTATGTATGTATGTATGTATGTATGTATGTAATACAATTTTTATACAGACATAATAGACAATTAACAGCATTTACAACACACTGCCTTTTATCACACATTTGGAAACAGGTTATTCATCCTGTACCCAACAGCAAGAAAGACACTCATGCCCGCCAACATGCAAATAATTAGTGGTCTGTACAGTTGAATAGAGGGATGCCCCCAGTGGGCGCTCTCACTCTCTCTCTCTCTCCCTCCCTCCCTCTCTCTCTCTCCCTCCATCCCTTTCCCCCCCACAGACCGTGGTCTTGTCAGCGTTGACGGGCACGTCGTACATCTCGTTGAGGTGGTTGTCCAGCAGGCTCTGCTGAGAGTGGGCCTGGATAATCTGACTCAGTGTCTTCCTGCTCAGCTGCTTGGGAGGCAGGGCTGGGGGCTGGCCATCAACACCCTCTGGAGAACTGGAGGAACACAAACACAAATGATAGAAGAAGAAGAGTCACTTCCTGAATGTGACGGACCCTCCGCGTACAGTACCTCTGCCTGTACAATCAGTGTCTACACTGCAAAAAATGCCCAAGTACAAATATATTGGTTATGAGCAGCTGACTAATGCTTAAAACAAGAAAAACGTAAGTGAAATTCATATATTCATTGATAATATTTATTAAATTAAGTGCACATTTACTTAAATTAAGTCACTAGATAAGCCATTTATATTAGAAACAAGATCCACTAGATTTTAAATCTAAAAACAAGGTTATCACACTAAGTTAGACATAGTTTTTTCAGTGTAAGAGCAGTATTATTACAGTTTGCTTCATATGGCTGTTCTAACGTTAATTTCATTCTTTAAACAATGACAGAAAAATGCACACAGAGCAACAACATAGGAGGCAGGTAGAGAGGTGTATGCATTAGCCTCAATAATAGGTTGAGGAGCAATGTAAACACCTTGTCTATGTGATCCTGAGGATATGCATTACTGTCAGCTAGGACACATTATACCATCTGTGTGTGTGTGTGTGTGTGTGTTGGGTGGGGGGGAGGTCTGTGAAAAGTTACTCCGCGTGGGAGCGCACACCAGTCATTGCCTTTATTAAGGCTGCTACTTTTGGTGCCATTTTGCATCTTAGAGTGTGCGCACGCACACACACACACACACACACACACACACACACACACACACACACACGCACACACACACACACACTTATTGTGGGTCAAAGTGAGGTCAGCCCTTCAGTTAGGAGCACCAAGAACAGCAGGGCAGTGTGGGTCTGCAGTGACAGGCCAGGTGGTCAAATTACAGGCTCAGCACAGATGGGTGAATGGGATCTCTGTGCTATTCAAAAGACCATGGTGAACAATCACGTTGCATCAAGACACTTCAGGTTCCTTTGAGTTTGTACAAGAACAAAGGCTGCACTGAGACAAATGTATGTAATATGTTACAATACAATTAACAATTAACGTTAATTTGTGATTTATTTTGACTGGAATAAATATCGATTATTTTATTTTGTTGTTGTACTCAATAATTTCCATACAACTACTAAAACATTAAAATAAACCCTTATACACATCATATAAAATATAACTGCATTGTATCATACTGTACTATGGCACTGTATTGTTTTTTTAATGCTATAGCATAGTATTCACTTGGGTTTGAAGAGCAGAATGATGAGAAGGTCAAATATTCATTTCACTAATATAAAGGCAGGTCTGGCTCGATGTGTCAGGTTGCCAAATGAGACAGATGATTCATTCTCTGGAGTATGGTGGGCCTCTATGTAGCCACCATGGTGTGAAAGTGGTGTTACACAGTCAACAACAACAAAATACGTTTCCATTTAGTAGGAAAAAGGTGTTTTAAAAAAGTTCCCCCCCCCATCCACACACACCTCCCTCCATCAGCTCACATTCTTAGCAAAGCAGTATTCATAAACCAGTTGGAATAGGCGGACTCAAATATCCTGTGCTTATTTATGACAGATGATAGCACTACGTACTGTAATGTGTGTGTGTGTGTGTGGCGTGCGCTCCAAGGACACCAGAGCAGGTAAGTGTAATCTTTTGGCTCTGATAGCATGAGCAAAGCACTTGGAATAGTGTGTGTGTGCGTGCGTGCGTGCGTGCGTGCGTGCGTGCATGCGTGCGTGTTTGTGCACGCGTGCCTGAACTGCAAACATTCTTTAACCACCCAGGTTCCCAGTGTTCCATCTTCTCTCTCCCACAGAAAAAATAAAACATATTTGCACTGCATATTGGGGTTTGATATGCTGGTGTATTAACTGTGTGTTCTATTATTGTGGTGTGTTCTATCTGTTTGTGTACTATATCTGCCCACAAATACCCTGTCAATATAACTGAAGCAGTGATTTAAATCACATTGCAATTATTAAAGTAAAAATAAGTGATAACACTGAAGACACTTAAATCCAGACAGACACAGTCACACACACAGAACCAAAGAGAATTGCGCGCGCACACACACACACACGCAATTCTGATCAGCCTGCAGCAAACGCATGGTTATTTGGACTAGTTAGCAACTTTATTTTTAAGTTCACCGAGGCATTCGTCGTCTGCACCTCAAAAATAGCGTTCAAAAATAGAATACTAAAGCTTATTTCAAAAAACCTTGGGAAAAAAAAAACCTTCGCCTGGAAAAATATTTGTGGCAATATAATGAACATTTAGAGGCTAAATGCGCTGCTTGAAAACCATACAATTAATTGCTACTTTTGAATAGCCCACAATGAGAAAAACAGCGTTCTGGCGCTGGTTCCAAGCTAGGGTCTGGGCAGAGTGTAACTTAAGAGTCAAGTTCTGTCCCCCTGTTGCGCTATAACTATACAACTGTTTTGCCTATGTCCCAGATCAGCAACAGTCATATAACCTTTCGTCCCTGCTATGCGCTATAAACACTTTTTACAGCCCGTCTTTTCAAAGGGTTCATCTTTCCATTTAGGTCTGTTAAGTGACACTGGAGGGTGTGAACAGTGGGTAGAAGCCACAGGCGCACAGGCTGAGACGGGCGGACTGAAATCACCCGGTCTCAGTCATCCAGCCAGACACAGCGGCTCTGGCACCAAGGAGTTAAATTAAAACTAGAAATTAAAAGGTTACTGGCTTGTGTGTGTGTGTGTGTGTGTGTGTGTGTGTGTGCGCGCCCCAGCTATTTATGAGGAAGAGTTGTTTAACAGTACATTTCATAGTCACTTAGAGCAACCGTTATGAACTGGGAGAAGAGGAGCGAAAGGGTGGGAGGAGACAGGGAGAGAAGAAAATAATTACAGTGCTTCATGCTGGCTGTTCTGACAGCTTTTGTCCTCGCACCCTTATTTAGGCATGATATATCTCAAGGCAATTCAAGTTTAGTTCAAAAATACAAAAATATATTTTCATTTAAGCACATACGATTTTTAATTCAGTTTACCTCAGGCTATTAGAAGCCACCGCCATAAATGAATGAGGAATTATGTTGTAATCGGTGAACATTGACTTCTTCACCTTTGTAAACCTCAATATAATCTACTGGAAATGAAATAAAATACATTTTAGTTAAATGTCCCATGTATAATATTATTGTATACACATGAATATAGCTGCAAACAACTATTTTCTATAAAGATCTAGAAACAGAAAATGACACCACTCTCCTCTCTTAATAGCAGGTCCAGCAGCTCTTTTGGCGGTCTGAGATACATATTCTCTGTGTGACACACATATGTAGTTCCTTTAGGGACAACTACTAATAGTAAAAATTGATCTGTTTAACTGCAATGTACACTGCAGAGTCGTGGCATTTGAATTGCAGCATGCTTAAATGACTAGGTATTTAATGCTAAAGGTAAATTATCAAGTTTGGATCACATACAGAAGAACAGTCTACAATTCTACGAGTGTCTGGTCTTGTCTTCTGAGACATTCTTGACCTCTGTTTGCTGGACAGACTATACTTTTCCAGGGTTACCAACTGGGCATAATTATTGCCCCATTCGGCTCACTTTGCTCTACTGGTAAATGAGAATTAAACCTGTGTGTTATACATGGACGTTGGAACCATTTATTGGGAGAGGGTGCTGGAATATATATTTCTTAATTTTTTCCAAGTGGGCATATCAGGGTTGGGAGGTGGAAAACTGACTTCAATCTCAAGAGATGCACGATCTCTGTCTCTACACACACGCGCGCATATAGCATCATTAGATACTGTAGGCCTAATTGGTCAAAACTAAATAGCCTAGCTGTAGGCTACTCATACAGAATAAGTTCAGACCCAAAATAATTCAATATTTTGGTGGTTTGCATCCTTCTCAAACATTAGCTTAACTTACTGGGCCTTACTTTTGTGGCGCATTTGCGCGTAGCCATATACTGTATAGGTTTGAAAACGTTTTTAAATGTGGATATTCTCGCAAGCTGTGAACTGAATGTTTGAATGCTTGTCTGAACGCAATCTGCCGACTGCCATCAATGGGCCTACAGCATATTTGAAAGCATTCAGTAGGCCTAGACAGTATAATGCATAGTCTGACTGATTTTCAAACATGCCATACCATTTCCATCCTCTTGTATGGTAGCCTAAGCCCATTAGACAATGTGCTTTTCATAGGGTGGGCTAAATTCCTCTTGATTGGCTCTTCATTTCTTTTGCGAGAATTACCATCGCACGTCGGCAATGCGCTGGCTGCTGTGGCCAGACCTTATTAACCTTTTCTACAGAGTGTCTACTTATGATGTTGCACTAGGCATTAGCCAAACATTTAACAAAAGTTTTATTTTAATAAATATAAATGACTTTACCCCTAGTACTCGTGCAACATCCTATCTTTCTTGGTGTTCCAGCCTGGACAGCGCTATCCAACAGTGTTAATTTGCTATTAATGAGCCCGAAAGGGTACTATAGGCAACGTGCATTAGGCCTACATCTAGGCTACAACATGAAAATGATAATGACATATGATATGAAAGCTCTGTGTGTTACAAGAATACAGGTTATATGAAAGTCATATTTAAGCACCAATAGCCTATAAAAACATGACTAGTCTACATTAGGAAGCTGTGGACAGGGGGGTGCGGCCGCACACCCTACATCTAACGTCCAAGGTGTTACAGTATAGTGTGAAATGGCGGGGCAAGGGTGTATCACAGCTAAAACCGTATGCGTCTTTGACTTACGGGGTTGAGTCCAGGCTGATGCTATTGGCTTGCGTGGATGACGCCGACTTGTGATTGGAGGAGAAGACAGGCAGGCTGGGCGAGGCGTGGATCACATTATCCACCAGGTGGCCGACCGATGAAGGGCGGAGTCGCGTCCCTTCCTGCACAAACAACGAAGTCCTGCCGAGCACACACACACAATGCTGTAAATGAGTGTTGCATGCTTGAGCACACATGGGAAATATAATGTATACTGTATGACATACATGTCCAACAGTATCAATAGTGAATGCTTCATAATATCTTAGCAGAGTTGCTATAGAGCTGGGCTGAGCTAGCATTAGTAAATGACATGGCATACGTTCTGCTGCAGCATGTATGCATGGATCAGATATGACAACGAGGTCGAGATAAAAGCAGCCCTGCTGTGGCTGCGGTGTACAAAACGCAGGAGCGGGGAAACTCACTTGTTGGGCGTTCCAGGCGGCGAGCGGGTGGGCAGGCTCTGGGTCTCCAGCCTCTCATCTGATAGGCTGTTCCTGCTGACCGCCTCCCAGTCAGGCTCATCCACTAGCTTCCTGGCCAATGGCTTGCTGGGAGACCTGACGGGCGTGGTCAGGCATTAGATTGACGCACCTAGGGTATCTTCCTTTTCAACACACGCTGGGTCTTTAGTTTTGTTCTCGGAAATACAAGATGGACGTACCTAGCAAAAACCCTGTCTTTGATGCCTTTCTCCTTTCCATACTGTACTGACTGCACCTCCGTCCGACCACTGAGGGGAGAGAGACAACACTGTCAGAGAATACAGCCAGGATCATGGTGCTCCTAGTGCCCCACTGGGAAACATGGTGGCCCAGTGGATAGCACTGTGGCCTCACAGCAAGAAGGTCCCGGGTTCAAACCCCGTCCCCGTCTTTCTTTGTGGAGTTTGCGTGTTCTTCCCGTGTCGGCGTGCGTTTTCCCTACTATCCAAAAAAACCATGGCAGCTTCTGGGAAACATGGTGGCCCAGTGGATAGCACTGTGGCCTCACAGCAAGAAGGTCCCGGGTTCAAACCCCGGCCCGTCTTTCTTTGTGGAGTTTGCGTGTTCTTCCCGTGTCGGCGTGCGTTTCCCCCACTATCCAAAAAAAACATGGCAGCTTCACTCTCCAGTCAGTGCCATGTGACCAGTGGCACTGGCCTCTACCTGGGCGCTACTGCGTCTGCCCACTGCTCCCTTGAGGGATGGCTTAAATGCAGAAAATGTGACAATAAAAGCAGCCTTCCCTTTAGTGGGTTACCAGTCAACCACTCAGTCAATTGCATACCAGCTATGGCCAATCAACTGGAGTTGCCCGAGAAGGCATTTACTGTGTGTTCTCCATATTCAGAGTGCATACTAACAAGAGTGTCAGTCAAGGAGGAGGGGGTGGTAAACACAGTGGGCGCCCGTTACTGTATCTGGGAGGCTGCAATGCTTGCTCGCACCCCTGCTGCTCAATAACGCATCACCTACTCCCACTCCCGCCATTTCATCTCATTGCCATTGTATAAGAGAGAATCAAACAAAGTAACACTTTAAAGGGGATAACAGAACAACATCATCTCCCCATTGGACCCCCCCCCAACTTCCCCACCACCACCTTAGGGGGAAGGATTGTAAAGGGGCGGCGATAGAGATTTGGTTTGACTCGTGCCAAACTCTGCAGCGACGTCTTGATAAATAAGTTAAAGCCTTAATTAAGTTCCCTCCGTGCACACGCGTGCTAGCACACGGATTACACACGCACGTGGCGTTAGGTGTGTGCGCATACACACACACGCGAGGGCACAACATCACACATACACCAAAGGAAGGCTGGGAGGTTAAACGAGTCGTCATTGGTCTTTCATGAGAACCATCAACCATTTAGCCGTGGTGTTCCTGGGCACGGAAGGCACGACCGACGCTTGCTGGCCCCCACTCTCCCTGCTTGTGAAGATGGATTGAGATTCAGAGGCAGACGCAGACAGACAGAGAGAGATCCCTGAGCCTCCCTCCACACACACACATGTACAATGAACTGATTACCTACATAATAATGTTCAAGTACAGCATAAGGGCCTTAGGAACTGCCACGCTGCAACCTGAAGCGGCGATATATTGACCCAGTTGTGGTTCTGTGAGCGTGTGTGTCTGTGTGTGTGCGCGTTTTACATACCAGTATCTGAACTTGGAGCCCAGGGTAAAGTAGTGTGCAAAGAAGTTCTTCTGTGGCGGTACGGGCTGCACCAGTCTGAAGAAGGTGTGATGTTCCACACAGGCCTTCCACAGGTTCTTGCATGCGCGGTAGTTCACCATGTTGAAACCCAACAGCTTCTCCCTGGTCTCAGTCTGAACAGAACGGTGAAAGAGAGAAAGAAGCATTTAATGTTCCACAGGGTAGAACCCACTGAGGACTGTCTCTAACTGTCATCTTGAACAGACAGGAGAGAGTGAGAGTGAGAAGCAGTGTTGACATGATACATGTAGATGCCCACATTAGAAGAGAAGGGAAAGGGATGGAAATCAATTAATTATTTTCAGTGAAAATTAATCAGACGCATGTCCAATTTGCTAAAGAGGGAAAGGGAAATAAAATACATGTGAAACCAATTAAAAAGGTTAAAAAAAAAAGACATTGTGAATTCATAAATGGCATATTTCTTGAAAAAGAAAACTTTTAAAAACAAGGAGTTCCAAACATTTACAGCTCACAAAACTGGATAAAAAAAAAAATTCCAATAAAAGTATAAAATATTAATAATGTAATCTAATGCATATAATGCATTATAGTAATAATGCAATCATAAGGACCCCAAAAAAATCACCCTGAGACCCATCAACACACACTAAACTGAAATAAAAAAAGGAGAGATAATACTTGTTCCAAAGAGCATCCAATGCAAATGAACAACATATTGCTATTGCAGCTCTACTGTACCAGGCACAATGGTGTGTGGTAGCTGTAGTATACACTACCAACACACAGACTGCAGGGGGGTTCAATCTTACACATAAGCACATACTGTATACTATATTCACCTTATTTTCGAACGTAACAGCAGTCTTTTGTGTGGGGATTGCTGGTCTTAACACCGGGAGAAAAGGCAGTTAGTGATTAAGTGTTCCTCTTCCCACTCTTATTTTCCACTCATGTGGAAACCACTTTCTGTTTGTGTGTATTATGTGTAACACATAATATAATAATAAATACACACATCAAAGGCCAAATATCTGTGTACAAACCAAACGACTTCTTCATTCAAAAATAAAATGAACACGCATACAAATAACCCCAACCACGTTTTGTAAATCTTTGTGAAGCCCCCACCTAATTGGTAGAGAGAGTTCATTTGGGGGCACTTGTGGGGTAGTAGTGTTTAGACCTACCACTTCTCTTCTCAGCTGGATGAAGAACTGTTTGCACTTGAAGGAGATTTTCACTATCTTCAACCTGCAGAGAGGAAAACAGAGGGAATCAGGAGAGCCCAGGCAGTGAATTCTTACTAAGTTGTGTGTGTGTGTGTGTGTGTCTGTGTGTTCGTGCATATAAATGCGGAAAAACGATGTGTGTAGCAGCTATTTTGAGAAGTGAATGACTTGGTTAAATTTAGTTTAGTTCTTAAACTCAGTTAAAGGTAGATTCTATTACTACTATAATAGCACACCGCAAAGACCCATTACCACTAGGCTAAATGCCTAATTATGTGAGGAAAATATATCTCTGTTCTAGCCTTAACCGAATATTAATAATGTGCTAAACTTAAAGTTAAACAATTAAGTTGTGGTTTAAGGTTAAACATCCAATCTCTAACTCTTTAAAGAATGTACCAACACCACGGCTAATGCTATTTCTATATCACATTTGTTGCAGTGTTAATTTTGGAATGTGGAGTCTGATTTTCTTTAAGCAGTACAATTTAATATGTAAATATAACTTTCTGAGAGCAAAATCTCAACCTTCTGAGGGAATCTCCCTACATATTCATATTCTCCAACCAAGAGTACAGTGTTAGGCATTATGACATAATATTGTATAATATCAAATACATATAGCATGGAGATAAACAATGATATATACAAACATACATACATACACACACACACACACACACACACACATAATTACTTTGGAAATACAATAAATAACACACTGGACTACAATAAGAGGCCTGCTGATGAACTAGCAAGCAGCATATTCCTTTGCTACAGCTCCGCTGTGGCTGCTCTGAGTCATCGCTCCCTGCTAAATATACTTGCACGCACACACAGAGGGATTGACCCAAGCACATACAGTGTGTGAGTCATGCTCCATTTAAGTGTGGCTCATTTGTCAGGCTGCTCGGGGAGGGAGGGAGGGGGGGGGGGGCACAGAAAAGAGACAAATTGACATGCTTCTTCTTCCTCTAGTCTGAGCGGAAGAGTGGGGCAGACCAAAGGGTTTTCTTATTTAGAGGGCAACGGAAGACAGAAAGCAAGGGTAAAGATGAGAGCAGACACACACACACACACTAGGGTTTGGCATGAGTATGTGACTCAGTATCTCATTGGCTACCCTGAAAAAAGGTGTGAATAAAACTATATAGATATAAACAATATTGTATAATTTTATATCTCTTTTGAAAATATACCGATATAAATTAAATATCGATATATTGCCAAGCCCTAACACACACAGATAAAGAGAGAGAGAGAGAGATGGACACAGAGAAAGAGAGAGAGACACACACACAAAGAGAGAGAGCTAAAGTGAGAGAGAGAGACACACACACACACACAGAGAGCTAAAGTGTGAGAGAGAGACACAGAGAGAGAGAGAGAGAGAGAGACACACACACACAGAGCTAGAGAGCTAGAGCGAGAGAGAGACACACACAAAGAGATGGACACACACAGAGAAAGAGAGAGACACACACACACACAGAGAGCTAGAGAGCTAGAGCGAGAGAGAGACACACACAAAGAGATGGACACACAGAGAAAGAGAGAGACACACACACACACCGAGAGAACTAGAGCGAGAGAGAGACACACACAGAGCTAGAGCGAGAGACACACACACATTGACGGACACACAGAGAAAGAGAGACAAACACACACATTGACAGACAGACAGACAAACAGTCTAGCAATAGTCAACTGTGTGTCCCTGTGTCTAATGATGACAGCAGACAGCTGCTGGGGACAACACTGTTGGACCCCCTCCCCACCCCCAATTATAGCACACACACACACAACTTCACAGGAGCAGCTGGTGTGTGTGTGTGTGCGTGTGTGTGGTGGATGTATGCATTTAAAAATGTGCGTGCGTGCGGAGCCCACGAGTGGATTATCAGTGGGAGTTATAGGGATTTGGGCTGACTAAACCATTGCCATCATGTGCACAATATCATTCATGTGAAATAATCATTTTGCTAGTAATGTTACACATTTTTCATTAGTGCACTTGCTGAGGGTTGGGAATCATATGCAGGGGTAGCACCCAAGCATGCTAAGAAGCAACATCAAATACTGAATGCGTTTGTTCCCAGAAATGTGCTTCAGCACTTCCCCACACAGTGGGGGGAAACACATATGCTGCATCATGACACACATCAACTGCAGATTACACAATAACACCACTTAATCTCAATAGGGTTCACCAAAGGATTCCTCTGAATTTCCCAGTAAAAGTAATCATGGGAGCAGGTCAGGTTTGTGAAGTGTAAGCACCTGGTTTGATTCGATTTGAACGTGCTGTATAGTGTAGATGAGGTTAAAACGTCTCAGAAAAAGATAAACATATATTGTCTGTGTGTGCATTGCTTACCATGGGAAGTAGTTGATCCGTACTCTGTTCTTGTAAACCACAATGCCAGCTGACATCACCCCGATGAGAATCTCTGTGTTGCTCTGGTCCTGAAAGAGCGTGTGACATACCGGCAGACATGCAATAAGAAAGAGAGAGACCATTAATCAAATAAGCAGAACAGTCTAGGAAAACTTTGACTTAGCATACATGCAAGAACAATGTCAGTTTCACATAAAATACAGTAAATAATACAGGAAGAACTTAATGTATTGCCAAAAGGCACTGCAGCTGGTTGGAAATTCAATGATGGGTGTGTTCCTAACATACAGTAACTAAGATTATAGTTTGCAATGAGATGTTTACTTTTGCAACAGATTAGTAACGTTTTAAATCTGGAGAAAGCGAGAAAGCGAGTGCAAACCATTGTTAAAAGCTGGATTCTAGCCAAACGCCATATTAGACAAGCCACACTGTGCTGTACAGTATTGTGCATTTGATTGAGTAATGAGCTGCTGGAAAATGGACCTCTGTGGTAAAGTGAGAGGGGAGGGAGAGGGCTTTATTGAGGTCACACAGACACACAAACACATGTTTATTGGAGTGTGGACATTGCTGTGGAAAGCCGCATGAATACTGTCACAAAGAATATTTAACACACACACACATTCACAAAGATGCAACACTAACACGAGAGCAACAGCACATGTGCAGACATACTGTATCTTATGCCTACAATTATCCTGACAGACAGTCACACACACGAACACACACATGCATGCGTGATCCAACTGTAGAAAGGGACATGCGTTTGCAGCTACACAGCTTGCCTGTATATGTGCACAGACAGATAGAGACCACACACACACACACACAGGCTGAGACTTACCATTGCATAGTGCAGCTCTACACCATATAGTTCCAGCGTGCGTGCTGTGTTCAGATAATTAAACTCTGACTGGGCAGGAGATAGACCGCTGAGATACAGACAGAGTGATACAGAGACAGAGAAAGAGAGAGAGAGAAGAAAGAGAGAGAGAGAGAGAGAGAGAGAGAGAGATAAGGTAAATTGTCAGGCAAAAGGTCACATTCAGCAAGAAAACCTGTGTATGAATACACATAGCCTACTGTATTTGTGCACCAGGAAACAAGATCAAGGAATACACCTCAAAGTGTACAAGGCCATCATGGCCTGGGGCTGTGCCTTACAAGGGTATACAAATATAGTACCACCCAGAATGGTGTTAATATTTACCAGTACATCTTAAGGAACAATTCTACACTCTTAGTGACAATATACAAGCCTACTGTAGCACAATAAAGGAATACTGCGGAACTGCAACGCCCTCAAGTAATTGCTTCAGTGTATTTGGAAACAAATGCCATGCGTTAATGCAGTTCGGAAAGTGTTGGTTAAAGCACTCTGGTCCTCGTGTACGTACGTTAGCGAGTGCAGTGGAAAAGCCTGAGCAGCCTGACCGCAGATGGCCTACTTGCCTATGATGAATCGTCAAACCTAGAGATAACAAGGGTGTGATTCTACCCAGGAGAAACCTACGTTTTGGCGACTAGGAAATATTACATTAGTGTGTGAAGACATTAAACATTAAAAAGGAAAATATGCATTTTAACAGCAAACCCAGTCTCCATATCTGGACTCTCTTATTACTAATTCTGTATACTGTATATTATACTACTGTATATGTCATATTGTGCATTTGTTATTTATGTGTGGATTGTTTGAATATCCTGTACTGTCTCCTCTTGATGCCGAAAGCATTTCCCCTCGGGGATAATAAAGATTTATTGACTTGAGTCTCTCCAAGTCTCCTTGTCCTGTGTCTCCATCTTACGTGGATGACTCCTGGCATACCAATACCATTTTAGCCATATGGGCCCTGTCCATACCATGCTATGGTTTAGACGCAAATTGCAACGAAAGTACGCCTAAAACGGGCACCAACTTTACACAAAATATTACATAATACATAATAATAATAATAATAATAGAATGTTTGTGTGGGTGTGTGCGCGTGCGTACCTGTGTTGCTGGTGATGCTTGGTGACTTCTTTGTGGAAGTCCTGCGGAGGGTTAGGGATGAAGCAATAATCAGACAGGTAGCCTGACGCATGCTCTGACTCGCTGTAGTCCCCTATATCCGCTACAGACAAACAAAAACACAAGCATATTATGATTCTGCATGCACCTGATTATCACACTTTCATCAGGAAATCATTACACAAAGATGTCACTCAGTTTACAAAGAAAATACAGGAAATTACTTGACTAGTTTAAAAGTCCACTATTTCCATATAGTAATGTCATTATAGTAAATTAACAAGATATTGCATCGCATTCAAAACATACAGCACTAGGAGTTTACTATAAAACAGTCACGGTAATGTTATATTTGTGGGGGTTTCTTTTTTGACAATGTACTGTATGTGCGAGTGTGTGTGAACAGATAGCCGGGCAGCTTATCAATAGAGCTAAATATAGCATGAATCACGCTATGACCAATCTAAGAAGCTTAGATCTTTCACCGACAACATCTGAACATAAAGCCAGCACTGTCTCTAGAGCCCCAGTAACTGTTAGCCAAGCCACATGCACAGCAGCTACGTAGACATGAGACTGTGACAGCCTCAATGCGTGTGCCAGCATCCTGTAGACAAACTAAGTAAATAAATGACTTATCAGGAACAAACAAATAGAATGCATCTATGTTGCCGATGGCATGTGTGCATCTACAGTAGATAAAGCAAACATATACTGCATCATCACGGCTATCTTCGATCTTTAAAAATACATTTCACAGCAGAGATAAGAGACAAAAACAAATCCCTCAAGCCATTACCTCACCGGATAGTGGTTAGAATATAGAAGTGTCTTCAATTCACACAAGTAGTCCCTTGACTAACCACTGTCCTGTAGTCTAAACATATTGACCCATAAATCAATGCTAACTAACTCTCTTATCGATGTGCTTTGCTCTAGAGGGAAATGTGTGTACAGTCAATGGTTCAATTATTCACACACTGACCCCATTTCTATATGAAATTATCTGTGAAATATTTATTTACAGGAGAACACACATGCACACAAAGAGTTAATTATGTGTCATGTTTTGCAGGCCCTCTGCAAGAACAGACTGTTATTCTGCAGACAGTGTTTTTATTTCAAATTAAAATGCTGTGAAAGACTGTATTGGAAACCGTACAGTCACCATCCAAAGCGGATATTTTTCTCAACTTGATTGATGTTTTCTAAGAAGTACCTGCAGTGTTGTTAGTACCGAGGCCTCCGTACAGTGTTTCATTTGATCAGCCTTTGCACTCAGGCTGGGTTAACAAAATTAGTAGCATAGCGGCTGCTTCAAGCCTTCTGACAAAAACCAAACACATCTTCATAATCTGCCTGGCACTGAGCTAAGTGACAACACAGACACAGTCAATGTATCCATCATGACAGTCCAGTTCACATCTCCTCTGACCTACAGTGTATCCGGAAAGTATTGCCAGCGTGTCACCTTTTCCAGATTGTGTTGTTACAGCCTTATTCCAAAATTGATTAAAATATTGTTTTCGCTCAAAATTCAACACACAATACCCCAACATAACAAAGTGAAAAAAGTTTGTTTGACATGTTTACAAATGTATTAAAAATAAAAATACATTGATGTACATACATATTCACAGCCTTTGGTCAATACTTTGTTGAAGCACCTTTTGCAGTAATTACAGTCTCTGTCTTTTTGAACATGATGCTACAAGTGTGGCACACCTACTTTTGTGCAGTTTCTCCCTAGTTTCCCAGGTCTTGCTGCTGAAAAACATCCCCATCATGATGATGCCACCACCATACATCACTCTAGGGATGGTATTGACCAGGTGGAGTGGTGCCTGGTTTCCTCCAGACATGATGCTTTGCATTCAGTTTCATCAGACTATATAATTTTGCCATTTGGCAAACTCCAGGTGGGCTGTCATGTGACTTTTACTGAGGAGTGGCTTCTATCTGGAAACTCTACCATACAGACCTGATTAGTGGAGTGCTGCAGAAATGGTTGTCCTTCTAGAAGGTTCTCCTCTCTCCATGGAGCAATGCTAGAGCTCTATCAGAGTGACCATAGGGTTCTTGCTCACCTTCCTGACTAAAGCCCTTCTCCCCCGATCGCTCAGTTTGGCCAGGCGGCCAGCTCTAGTAAGAGTCCTGGTGGTTCCAAACTTCTTCCATTTATGGTTGATGGAGGCCACTGTACTCATTGGAACGTTCAATGCTGCAGAAATCTTTCTGTAGCCTTCCCCATATTTGTGCCTCAGTAAAATCCTGTCTCGGAGGTCTACAGACAATTCGTTGAACTTCATGGCTTGTGCTCTGACATGCACTATCAACTGTGGTACCTTTCCAAATTCTGTCCAATCAACTGAATGTGCTATAGGAGGACTCTAATCAAATTGTGGAAACAGGATGTGCCTGAGCTCCATTTTGAGTGCCATGGCAAAGGCTGTGAATATCTGTGAATTTCTTTTAAGTTTTTTTTTTTTTTATTGCATTTGCAAACATTAAAAAAAAAATTAAAAAAAACTTTTTCACTATGTTATTACAGTATGGGGAAGTGTGTGTAGAATTTTGAGGGGGGAAATTTTGGATTTTCCATTTTGGAATAAGGCTGTAAACATACTGTAACAAAATGTGGAAACGGTTATGCGTTGTGAATACTTTCCGGATGCACTGTATATAGCAGTCAGATTCCTTAAATAATTCAGAGCAGAGAGAGAGCGCAGAGGGAAAGAGCAGAGATAAGAGAGACTGTAAACACAGAATAGTGAGAAAGAGATAGACATGAAGATAGAATGAGATTGAGAGGCAGACAAAGACACAGACAGCGTGTCAGGAGCCATCATTCAGCACAGTATGGTGACAGAGGGCCCAGTCAGCAAACCCCAGGCTACACACCGAATCACCACACTAGACCAGATTCGAGTTAAGGCTCTCAGTGTTATACATGTATACTACATAGTAGAGTCCAGACCCAAGCTCGGCCAAAAGCACAGCATGCTTCTTAACCAACAGGCTGAGGGGTGGTGGTGGTGGTGGGAGGACAGTTCTACAGAAGTAAGGTGGAAACACTAAGCTAGGAAAACACAGTGCAATTGAGGAGGAGAGGTACATAGATGCGCAAGCGTTTGCGAACACGCACCCATGGTCTGAGGAGGTAGTTCTCGCAAACACATATGGATGCTGGACGATGGGTGACAGTTTAAATCTAACCTTTTGGAATGTTTACACATACAGTTCAAAGCAAATGTGTTCACCGTGAATGGTCGACTCAGTTGGCCCATATATATATTATTATTTTTTTTAATACATTTACAAAAAAATAATTTGCACTTGGCAACATGGCTCTGCACAAATAGGGGCAAGAGCTGCTATAGTAATTGTACATCTTGTCCAGTTTAAGAAAACACACACAGACAAAAACAAAACACTAGTCGACAGCTCACACACTGGATTATTTTTGTAGCGCCAGACATGATCAACTACCCGCAAAAGGCCCTGATGGATTTGTAATGTGTTCTAATGGGCATTACATAAAATGGTATGCATAGTTAAAGAGCAGGCTAATTAATAGCCTTCCACTGGTGGTCTGGAGTGCACATACAGTAAAGTAATGCATCTACGGAGGGAGGAGCACTTACACTGAACAGCATAAGATGCCAGAAGAGCGGCTGTGTTGTGCGGACAAGGCAATCTGTGGAACGCACGCAAACAAATTGAGGAGAGTTTACTGCAGAATTACATGATTGAACATAGAAAGTATTCCATGCCAGTGTCAATGGCAAAAACAGACACTACAGAGATTACACATGAATAATGAGACTGTTAAGATTTGATCACATTATTCATATATGTGTAGGCTGCACATGTGTACTGTATGTGTAGGCAGCTAAACAGTTAATTTAAAATAAACCAAATGTATTTTAAGCCTCCATGAGTACAGCGGCATTCATTAAAATAATTGCATTAAAATGAAATGTGCTGTACACACATGGTTAGGAGCAATGGGCCACTGTAGTTTAGACAACACACTCACCTTCCAGTTAATAAATCCTGCTTGATCTGGAGAAAATATTGGTACCTGAGAAGGGAAGAGATGTAATTCTGCCAGATGTATAGTAAGGGCTTTGGGACCAAAGCACAACTGAAGACTTTTTAAACAGGTGGCTTACTGCCAAAACGATATGAGATACAGTAGCAATGAAAGGCTATAGCCATTTACAGTGTTCAGACAGAGAGTAATATTTAACATTTTTCTGTTTTATAGAAGCCATTATATATTGTGCTTTAGGAGTCACCGATTTCACTTCACCTCAGAAAATAAATGTGTTATAGAACAAACCAGTTAACCAGTATTTCAGTTTGGACAATTACATTAAATCTGCTCTAGTATGTTAATCCTACATATGTAACAACAGCTAGCAAAACATAGTAAGAAGTGGATTAGGAGCCACACTCTGGAAATAGCTGGGTGAAATATGGTGCAGTGGAATTGGTATGAGGGCTGTGGCCCTATCTACTACAGGACCAACTCCCAAAAATAATGGCTAAAATACAAAAGATTGCTTTTACTGGTATAAAACCAAAACATGTTTTGGACCATATTATTGTGCTTAATAATCAACGAAATAAAACTGAATAGAATAGTTCCCACAAATTATTATTGTGATGAGTAGCAACCGCAAATTGCACTAATTCCTGTCATGGAATATTTTTACATGTTCTACTATTTTACTATATTCCATAAAGTATATCCATCCATCCAAGACTTCCCATAACATCCCCATATCCATGATAACATTATTTAGTGTTTACTGGTAGTCGTATTATGTTTACCAGCATAGTAACCCATCTACTACAAGAATGTTCTGATTCTAATTCTGTGATCCCTTGTTTATTTCTGACTGTTCCACTATATAGGGCGCTTGGAGTTTAAATGGTCTAAATGTAGACTGAAAAGGTCATTATACTCAAATCACATTCCATGTGAAAGAAAGCCATATAAAACACGTTCATAGCTTCACTGAGTAGTGCAGTTAACGTTATTAAGTAGGAAATATATAATGAGCGGAATTTAAATGTTTGGATTTTTTAGACTGCATTTTCTCATGTGAGACCCAATATGTATGTTTGAAAACAAATCTAAATATAGGTATTATTGATGCTCTTTGTCTTTCGAATATATGCACGAGGGGTCTGTTCTTACCGTGTGTATTCTTCCTGAAGTTTACCAGGGTCTGTCACAAAGAATTTGACCCTAAAGCTCAGGTTATGAGGTGAGCCTCCTGTTAAAATAACGAAATAAAATGACAACACAATCTTATAACTAGTGTATGTTTTAGTCCTTGTTCATCGTGATTTGGATAAGGTGTGTGCTGCTGAGGTACGATATGGTCACCCTGCTTGCTGGCAGCTAAAAGTTAACAGACATTTAAAAAGCAACATGCAAAAGATTTTAAGTAAGAAGCCACATTTTATACAACTCTATTGCATGTCAACAATATGTAATCTTTGTAATATCCTACTGGGTGCAATATACATGTTCAAAACTTTTAGTTTTAATTGTATGAAACACACCTAAAGACTGTTTGCAATACTCATATAGCTACAGTATCTAGTTGAAACACAGGTCAATAGTGCCTGAAGTAGACTCCTAATTGACTACTTATTGTTCTATATTGAACTCATTATCAAAAAGTGTAATCATTGCTCTTGGCAGTGTGAAACTATTAAGCAAGTAGCCTTCATAAACAGTTTTAAGTGTTAGGTTTCACCTACTTTTTAACTGCTTTCTGATGGGCTTGTTGGGGTCGAGCCAGCGCTGTAAATCATTGATGAGAAGAGACTTAGAAACACCATAGCACTTCCACAACACCACTCAATAATTCAACCAGGTGCACACACTCACAGCACGTACACACACACACAGCCATTTGTTTTTTTCCCCACTCGCTCCTACTGACCGGCGTATCCGAAGACTCGTCAGCTAGGTGAAGGCCAAAGTAGTCGCGCTCGGTCAACTCCAGGTGCTTGAAGACGGCATCCAGCAACACCTGACCCTGATCCGACTTCTGCTCGAAGAAGACGAGAACACAACGCTGTTAATATCCGTCAGGAGGAGGGAGGAGAATATAAAAGTCTCAAGGCGGGAGTTACAGATTAAAGATACACAGAGGTGTTCGATGAGCAGAAGGTTATGTGAAGAAGGAGAGATATGGCATGTCTGAGGGAGAGCTTAGGACAATAATTATACAATATACACACTGTATACTAATCTGTATACTAATCTTAGAATGGCACTGACTGAATTGGCACTTGCATGTAGGTCAATGGGCATTATTGTACAATGGAGGCTATTGCCCTCAGATCAATCTGTGCTGAGATTATAGTCAGGAAACCCTTTAGCGCAGGCATCGACTGGTGCGTGTGCGTGTGTGTGTGTGTGTGTGGTGGGGGGGTGGTGGGGCAGTAGTTGCAGTGGGAGGTGCAAAGAAGATTGCGGGATTGAAGCCCGAGACATTATGAAGTGGATAGCCTGACTCAACTAAAATAAATAATTGACTGTTTGATATAGCCTTGAGAGAGCCAGTTAGGTCTGTGTTGTGTGTGTGGGGAAAGGATGGGGTATAGGGAAGCTGCAGGGGGGTGCTGGGGGAGGAATTATTTATCATGTGTGGATGATAAAAGTCACATAGCGTGCAGTAGAAAAGACTGGTGGAGGAATACAGAGTGGGATGGGGGGGTTATGATGAGCGGGGGGGGGGGTAAGTCACACCACAGCTCCCGTGGGAGATGGACTGCTACTACAAACCCACACACACATACAGATGCATACGCAATGAGCCTCGTTACATTCACCTGCACAACAACACTCCCTGCGCACGTCTCCATCTTTCTTACCCTCCTACCCTAGTGACACACTTTACAGCCGTGCGTGTGTGCGTGCGTGTTTCTGCATGTGACCGTGCATAACAGAACATGACAATAGTTGACAGCACATGATGGTGGCCCGGTGGGATCACACCGTTTCCTATGCAACCAAGTAAGTGTTAGCAGATGTTAACACAATCTACAATCACTCTTTTTCCATTAAATCATTACCTAAAATTGTTTTTTTAAATAAAAACAAATCTAAAATTAACCTATAAAAGCATCTTACATGCCTAATATTAACTGCCTATAGAAAACATACTAACTGGCTGACCCGGCAAGCTGACAAAGCATCTCCCACAGTGGACTATAGATTATAGATAAGGGTGAGTCATCAGCGGCCGTCTTGACTGGTTTAGTGTGTGACCGACTGTCTGGGTGTCAGTTATGCGGGTCTCTAATCTGATGCTTCCTTATAGGTCCATTCACAGGCACAGACTCTGTATGCGTGTGTGTGTGCATGTGTGTGTATGTGTGTGTGTGTGCGCGTGTGCGCGCACGTGTGTGTGGTGGTGTGTGTGTGTGTGTGGGGGGTTGTCCCTCTTTGTAAGAAGTGGTTTTTCAGGGTGGATGTGGGAGCTCTCTGTGGCGTTATTTATACTGAGCTCCCAGGATAGCCGTCGCCACGACGTGTGTGTGTGTGTGTGTGTGTGTGTGTGTGTGTGTGTGTGTGTGTGTGTGTGTGTGTGTGTGTGTGTGTGTGTGTGCGTGTGCATGTGTGTGATGGCCTTCTCTGGTATTCTAAAAGCGTCACAGCCAAATGTGCAAAGGCTGACACTACAGGAGCAGACAGCCATACATTATTCAGTAAGTCAGAGTTCAGTAGTTAAGGCTACAGATTCTTCTGCAGTAAATCACATAGTATTTAGGCTAGAGCTTACATCTTCTAAGAGGGAAATGGACAGAATGTCAGAGAGATAAAATGAGTGCTTGATTATGTGGCCGGCCCTACACAGACAAGCGCTCATTGTGTAGATGCTCATCAATTCACACAGATGTGTATGCACACGAGTGAAGAGAGCTCAAGACAGAACGCAAAGTCAAAGAGAGAGAGAGAGATGAAGAGATAGGGAGCGACAGACAACAAGCCCTTTCAAAGAGAACTTCAACAGGGTGACAGTATCTGCTCTCTTCTCTGTTCAACACCAGTATCGGTAATGAATCACGTGTCGGAAAATATAATTCAGCCCAATAAAAGGAACATTTATTAAAATGACAGTCACTTTGAGCAAAAAAGATCAAACAAACACTTAAGGGCAAGTGTGTGTGTAGGTTTGTTTTCAGAAATGTGCGAGACGGCTTGTTGAAACAGCTGACTAGAAATAGTAGTATAAAGTAATTCTGTCTCTCTCGGTCACCACATACATGTTGCTACAATTTGGATAATAAATGAAGCAGCCAAGTAACTAATCAACATACAGTAATTGCGTACTTCATCACTGTTACATTTAAAGTACTTAACACCACACTGATACTGAGACAAAAAGCTAACACAGCTGTGCCCAATCCCACAAGACACACAGAAAAACAAAAAGGAGCTCTAAACTGTTCTCCGTATTGTTCTCACAAAAAAAAGCTACCGATACACATAATTAAGACAGAAACGATGTCACCCAAAATCCTGCATCTGCTGTATATTAATTTGCACCTCTAGTCATTCTTCTTCTTCCTCTCCTCAGGGTGACTGGCATTCCAAATATATTAACCCCCTCGGGCTGGACCTATGATACCATAATTACATACACTGTCAATAAATTAGAATATTGGGGAAATTAAGTAATTTCAATAATTCAATTAACAAAAGTGAAACTCATATTGTGGCTTAATTACACGCAAAGTGAAATAGTTCAAGCCTTTTTTCCCATCTTATTATGACTTACAGCTCATGAAAACCCCAAATTAAGTATCAGAAAATTAGAATATGACCAGTGAAAAAAGGAATTTTAATTTCGGCCTTGAGAAAAGTGTGTTTGTGTACAAGCATCTCACTTGGCTGGGGATCCTTTTGCATGAATAACTACATATATGCAGCATGGCATAGAGTCGATCAGCCTGTAGCACTGCTGAGGTGTTATGGGGGTTGCACGATATCGATAAAATGTGATATTGCGATATTGATCTTGAAATTTGCAATATATATAAATTTTGATATGTTTAAACATAAGTAAAAACACAAATATTATGGGGAAAAATCATCATAATATATTCCTAACATATCAAAACAGCACATTTTCAACTGGACTAGTACACTTGGACTGGTACAACAACAGTAATTCCAAGCTAGCGAAGAGGCATTCTTAGTTGGACTAATGTTTCCTCTTCCATCTCTATTATGTCATAGCTTCCTCAGCCACACATCTTACTTTTTTGCCTAAATCAAACACAACTAAGCCTAACAGCCAACGCACGCATCTCTCCACAAAATAAACTGAATATTGCACTTCCTGCAACATTTTTAATAATGATATTGTGCAACGTGATATTGCGATAACTATTATATATTTATATGGATATAGTTATATTATGCATTTATTCATAACTATTTGCATTTGAAGCAAACCTTTTTTCACAGTAGCTAATGACAGAGCAGATACTGAGTAACATGCTCAATTTCTATTTCTGACAAACAGATATAAGTAGCCAGCTAGTATGACAAGGTACCGGTAATCAAAAACAAAACAACAAAACCTCTCTGCTATGGATTTAACCATGTTCAACTACAATTAATGTCGCTAAAAACAAAATAATTTCACATTTGCCGTTTTTTTCTCCTGAACATTTAGCCTACTTTATAAAAAAATACCTATATATATTGTCTATCCGTATTCAACCTAAATATATCGAGATACAGCATGCTTTTTGGTCCATATCACCCAGCCCATATAACTATAGTGAGTTGATATATTGTGGACACCTATATGGAAGCTCAGGTTGCTTCGATAGCGTCCTTCAACTTGTCTGCATTGTTGGTTCTTGTGTTTCATCTTTCTCTTGACCCCACATATTTTCTATGGGGTTCAGGTCAGGTGAGTTTGCTGGCAAATCAACTAGTACTCCCATGGTTATTAAACCAGGTATTGTGTCAAGTCCTGCTAGAAAATTAATCAGCATTCAGATTCTGTGCTTCCCCACTCTTGCTTCAGACTCTGGGACTTTGATTCCCAAATTAAATACAACATGTCCTTTCTTCTGAAAAGAGGAATTTGGGACACTGAGCGACCACTTATTTTCTCCTTAGTCCAGGTAAGACGCTTCTGACGTTGCCTCTGTTTCAGAAGTGGCTTGACACGAGGAATGCGACAGTTGTAGCCCATTCCCCCCTTGTGGAGGGTCTCTTCTGCACATCTGTCAAGTCAGCAGTCTTCCCCATGATTGTTGTGAAGCCTACTGAACTGGACTGAGAGACCCTTTTAAAAAGGCTCAGTAAACTGTTGCAGGTGTTTTGATGTAATTAGCTGATTAGTGTGACACCTTGAGTCTACAATATTGCACTATTTAACAAGTTTTACATTTTTAGAGATACTGAATTTGAAATTTTCATGAGCTGTAAGCCGTAACAATCAAGATTAAAACAAATACAGACTTGAACTATTTCACTGTGTGTAATTAATTCACGATATACTACACAAGTTTTACTTTGTCTATTGAGTTATTGAAATAACTCAACTTTTCCACAATATTCTAAGTTATTGAGATGCACCTGTATAGTAGAATACTAACATAATAACAATGTTAAATGTCTGTATCCCACAATCCCAGTTCTCATAAATAAGCCTGAAGTAAAAACCAATTTAAAGCGTGGTTATGTTTGGGCTGTAACTACAGTGCTATCAAACCAGACTTTGCGCATCACAGTGCCCAACTCTGACAACAAGCCCAAGGGACTGTGCATGTTCCCATGGCGATAAGAGACTCCTCTTGGAAATCCCCAGCCGCCAACGGCAATTTCAGGTTCAATGCTGGCCGGCTGGGATGAAGAGCAAGCAGATCAATAGACGTCTTGTCTTTCCAGGCAGACCTACTGCCAGGAGGTGATCAATGAGCTGAGAGAGCAGGGGGGGGGGGGAAAGAGAGAGAGAGAGAGAGAGAGAGAGAGAGAGAGAGAGAGAGAGAGAGAGGATGGGTGGCATCACATAGCAAGGGGTGAGGTGAGGCTAGAGAAAGATTGAATAACAGGATTTTAAAGACAGGATGAGCAATCTGTGACAGGCATCCTCAATTTCAAAGTGAATTGATCGTTATTTTGTTTGTGGCGTTTCACTTTTCATACCCTAACATAAATGTGTCTCGCAAGTGAGAGGATAGGTGAAGAGGTGAAGAAGTAGTGGAATAATACAGAAATATTGTCACACCAGACCTGACACCCAAGGGTATTTTATTAATACAAAACAAACGTGCGTTCACAATGGCCAATGGCAAGCAGTGGTCATATATTTTCTATGAGGAGCCAGCGTCGCTCGGCGGCGAGAAGCGTCGAGGAGCGGCGCAGCGTGTTTTGGGCGGTATAGGCATCGAGAGAAGCTGAAGTTAAGTCAACTTTATGTTAATGAGCTATGAGAGGAGAATTCTAGAAAGTCGTTCAGCCCTACTGTATGCCAACAGGGTCACATAATCATAAATAATGGTAAACTTGCTACAGCAATGATAATGTTTGGTGGGAACCATCGTTACGGTTCTGTAGAATTCTCCGGAGTGGAGCGCTGCCTCCGAACCGCATCATAGCTCATTACCATAAGGTTGACTTAACTTCCCACCAAACATTAGTTCTCAAGCAAAAATTAAATTGATCATTGCCGTAGTGAGCTTCCCATTATTTATGATTATGTGACCATATTGGCGTACAGGGAGAAAAATAAGAAAAATGATGCCTGGACCAAGGTGTCTGACATTGTTGGCATTCTGGGTGAGTTGGTGCATATTTTTTAAGGCTACTAGGCTAGTGCATAATATTTTTCATACAGCGAAGCAATTTTTGCAAGACCAACATTCGAACGAACGTTGCCACCTCTTCAGTACGTCAGAGCGTCCACGTATCTTTGTACGGCGTCGGTGGCCGGGCAGCCAGAGCAAATGTTGACGCTCTCGCCGCTGGCCGGTGTAAACGCACAGTAAGGCACGCAATACAAAACAGGACATTCATATTGTACAATAGACACGTGTCACCAATGGACCACAAACTCACTGAATGCATCTTTTGCTTTCTCCCCTAATGTCTGTGAGACAGGGACTAAAGGAGGACTGCTCACAGAGGTAGCAGACAAAGAATCCAAGTGATGGGTTTCCAGGCAAAACACTGGATCAGGTTGTGTGTACCAGCCCTCTGGCCAACCTCTCCTAGGGATCATGTTCATTTGCCATCCATTCATCCACAGTAGCACCTACGTGTGTGCGCGCGTGTGCGTGCGTAACGCTAGACTAATGCTATGTGCATGTCAGTACTTGATTGGACTAAAGCTTTCAGAAGCCTCCTATAAGCTTTGGAATTTCAAGAATGTCACCGGGAGGGATAGTACCAACACACACACACACACACACACACACACACACACACGGATTACAGTGCTATAAAGGCACCCGGCGTTTCATGGAAAAAGCTCATTAAGAGCCAACAGCAGAATGAACAACACGTGTATCATGAGAATGGCTGCCGTAATTTTGTGTCATCAACTGCTGCGCAAAACACAGTTCTCTTATCGCTCCCTCCCCCTACCCCCAATGTACCCGTAGCACCCAACCCTGTCCCGTGCACAAGACAAGTGACCTCTGAAGTTAGCACCCTGTACAGCACACAGTTAAAAAACAAAAGCATTTTGATTTGTATGTGCATTGTGTGTGCATGCAAACATGTTGCTCACACCGATTTGGAGAATGCTTTTATTTTATTTTTTTATAATAGCGACCTCAGCACCCCATTTATGTTCATTTCACGTATAACTGCACATGCAAGTGTGCACCACTTCTGCAGGTTAGTGCAAACAAAACAAGCATTTGAGCTTCATTATTTAAAGTTTGATCGAGGTTTAATTAATGATAGGGGACATCATCGCCAACGTTTTGTATTGCTCTGGAATGGCCCGAAGACAAATTTATAGACTTAACGTGGAACTGTAACGGGTACCTTCGCACCCCAGCGTTGCAAAATTCAGGCTGCAACATTTATACAGAGAGTACACTTTGCAATCTTTCAGACTGGTGACAAGCAATTACAGTGCTTATAGTGTTCACGTGTTGGAGCACACGCTCACGCTGCTGAAATCTAGTAGCATGTAATGTGAATGAAGAAATGTGTGCACATTTTATTCAACGCAATGACTAAAACACTGTTATCAAGAATTTTTCATTCATCTTTGGGGGTTACAGTATGGCCTTAAAATTGTGTGTCCAAACTGTAGTCAAATATGTGGGAGTGGGAGCCAGTTGGTTGTTGCACATTAACGCACACACACACGCACACGCGGTACTTACGCTGACTTTGAAGGCCTGGACGGTGTTGTCCAGGAGCAGTACCTTACACACCACCTGTGTGTGATGTCTGTCTCGCTCCAGCTCCGTCGCACGGACATTGTAGGATCTGCCGGCAGGCAAGCGAAAGCGCGCGCTCATCACGCTCCTCCCAGGCTCTGCACGCGCACACACACACACACACACACACACACCAGAGAATAATGATGACTGGTGGTGAATACACATCCTGCATGGCGTCGTTGCGTCTCTGACGGGAGAATGAGCGTGGAAGTGTGAAAATAAGAAAAAAAAAAACTGTAGCAGGCTGTTGAAAGAAAGCATGGTTCCAGTACCATTACGAGGTTTCATGTGCTGCCTTGCTGCCTTCTGTTTTTGGCAGTGTATTTTCCATGTGTAGCATACGCTAGGCAAAGCTAGGCAAACTAGGCTAAACTAGTGTTTTGCCTCCATTTGATGATGTCCAGTACTTGGATTCAAACCGAAGCACACGTGCACACACATCCTTGTGTGACATTCAGTGCATTAGGGATTACTGTCACACAGGCCAGGTACATTAAGCTCCCATCATAAATCATTTAAAACAAACATTTAATTTTTTGGGGGGGAAATGTATAGAAATAAATAAAAGCTTTGCAATATATATTAATTAACATTCAGGGCACATATCTGTAAACACATATTAAGCAAGGGCTTCATCCATTGATAAAGAATACAGCAAGCTGAATTGTATGATAAAGTATAGGTCTCTCATTGTTATCCTGATATTATGCGCACGCACACACACACACGCACACGCACACGCACCAACAGGCCAGGACCAGCGTCAGGGATTCCCTGCTTCATGCTAAAGGAATGCCAATAAATAAGCAGGTTGTACATAGAGGCCAAAATCTACTTAGCTCCTGAAACTTTGCTGGTTTGGTAGTTTGTTAGATGTAGCATAGGACGCATTTCAAATTAATTCCTAGTAGCATGGTTATGAGAAATTAATGTAAACATTTGACCTGAAATTTACATGTAAAACAATCTGAAACATCTGATCCATGTGACACAGCAAAGCACAGTATGTGGTTACATGCGGCACTTGGTGTCTGTCCTCTGTATGTACAGTATGTGGCAGTGGCAGCTCAGACGTGAACATGTCCACGTGTCGAAAACTATCAGACAACAAACTCAACTAACCAGGAATGTAACCAGGCAAATCTCTGCACAAGCTAAGAACAGCCATGCACCACCACCCACACAATTGAGAAAAGGCTAACATGCCAATCATTTCCGTGTTGGGTAAGGCTTTCTGAGTCAAATAAAGCCACAGAGTATTTTTGTTTTAGTTATTAAAAGGGGACAGAGGGACATGACCCTAGCGTCCCTAACCTCTTGTGGTAAAAATGAATCTCCACTTGGCTGTCTACCTTATGTGTGTTCTGTTGTTATCACCACAAACACAATGGCAGAGTGGCTCCGAAGTTTCAAAGAAATCTGTTAGACAGTTCATGTCAGAACACCCACACACACACTAGGGGCAGTGCCAGTCACAAAGCTAAACTAGAATTTACTTATGAAACTTAAAGGTATGGTCCGTCATTCTTGCTAACTTGGAGCTCAAATCTTTCTCCGCGGGCAGTGCATCATGCATCAAAATCGTCAAGAAACGCGTAGTGCTACTGCTTTGGTTTTGTACGCCGGTGTTCGCCATTCCGTTTATGTTCCAATTTATGGAGCCAGGGCTGTGTAGAATTATGTGATTCTTTTTTCAACACGCACAGAGAACGGTAAGCTAGCGAAATGCAAGGAGATATTTGTTGAATTTGAAGACCAAAACAAATGCTTTGTGGGCCACAAAAACACACACATGCACACACATACACAGTACAGTGCCTGCACTAACATGCATGTGCTGAAATGACTCACAATTTTAAGTTAATGTTGGTGTTAGCTCGTATAAAACCTTGAACATGCTATAGCATTTCAGCCTGATTCTCGGGGATTTACTGGTTGGACTTATCCAGTGTTCCAAGATCAAAGATCATTGATTATCCTGAAGACACACAAAGACTTGGAGAGAAGCAAGGAAACATTTTCCATAAAAACACAAAAATCATTGTCTACCCATACGTTAGAGTTGCCCAATTATCCAATTGAAAAATAACAGCTGAAATCATAGCGCAACTTCACGGCGCAAGTCGATCCAAGATAGATATGGCCAATCTGTTTTTTCTAATTTAGGGACATTTGTGGCGCAGTTAGAAAAGTGTAAAAAAAAAAAAAAAGAAAGAAGAATAATAATCAGAAAGAGTGGTGGGGGACATGCAGGGAAGATATGTAATCATCACATTGTTACATTATCAGCAGAGATCCTGACCATATTTGGATCAAAACGCTGGAACGTAGCATGAGTAGGGCTGTGGCGGTGAAGAAAATGTACATGCAATGATTTAGGTTGGCCCAAAACTGCGGTATTATTGCCATTTTCTGTTTTGAATGATCAGGTTCGTGGCGCAGAGCTTCTGAAATAGTGTGATTCTGGGCCATTTAGGCAACGTGATCTCAGTCTGTGGTGAGACAATTGTTCAACAGCATAGGCCTTCTAACAGTGTTCTGACTACGTAGGCGACCACGTGGAACTTTGTCGGGCAGATGTTTGTCCAAAATATCAGATGGAAACTATGACTAATTAATTAAGATCAAAAGCTTAAGGTGCTCCAAGCGTAACCTACACCGCATTGATTTAGGTACCATGTAGACAGAAAGAAGTGATTGCACAGTAGGCTGTTTTCGGTTGAACAACCCAAAAGGTTAGGGGACAACATATTCCTTTTTCTTTCCCCACACAAAATACAGACATGTCCCAAAAGAATCACTTGAGCGTGCGTGCGCTGCATGGTGAGCTCCCCAGACTAAGGACAGCACTTTATTAAACTGTAGTAAAGCGCTGTCAAGCGTAACGTTGTAAATGCATACACGATTATCGCGACAGCCCTAAGCATGAGCAACATAAAGTGTGCAAATGGCACCTCTAATAAACCACCAACATTAAGGACGGTAGTCTAGTTTATCGTTGCACAAAGTAGGCCAAAATACCACACAAAAGTAGCATGTGATTTTGTATAAGCCTGTGCTTAGTGCACATTTGACTAGCTGATACCACACAACATATACGCCTATGCTAAGACGTGGTCTGACTAGGCGGAGACGCCAGCACAATATTGTTGTTTCATTAAACTAGCACTGGGTCGCCTGACTCTCATGCTGCACCCATCTCACTCCAATTTGACCACAAGCGATGTCATGGCAAGCCGGACAAACAGCTAATGTGCCCATGTGAGAGAATCAGCACCTTGCGCTCACTAAATTCTCACTACGTATGTGTTAGCGCTACCGCTGGCCTTACACC
The DNA here is from genome assembly GCA_025399855.1 of Forbesichthys papilliferus. Classification (NCBI taxonomy): domain Eukaryota; kingdom Metazoa; phylum Chordata; class Actinopteri; order Percopsiformes; family Amblyopsidae; genus Forbesichthys; species Forbesichthys papilliferus. Next base: position 586 of record JAODOY010002853.1, on the reverse strand, counting down.
AAATAGAGCCCAGTGTCTGACACACAGAGTGAGAGACACTGCATTTTCACACTGTTAGGATTTATTGGAAATGTAGTGTGCTACAATATTTAGTGTGCTACAATCAAAAGGTGCCAAACGGCCACTCCGATGCTAAAATAAGTATCTTTATTTATATATTGTGACCTTTAAGACTACCTTAGGTATGCAGCAAAACTTTGAAGCTAATTTAAAAAGGTTTATTTTGTTGTCGTTTCTATTTGGCCAAAATTGTCCGTAATTACATTAAGCATTTGTATTGTGCTGCTGCTGTATTTCATACAGATATTAATGTTGCCTTAACGCTTTTCAAATTAACCTTTTGGCTTTATTTCCACCCACTGCACTACAGTATTTTTTTTTCCAGTCATTTTGTTAAGTTTTCATTCTGCTCCACTCAGTTACACAGGGCAGTCAGCCACACTCCCCTGAGAGAAGCATCCGGAAGCACGCCAGCATTATTGCTTCCTGCCATCAGCCAAGCTCTGAGAGTGTGTGTGTGTGTGTGTGTGTGTGTGTGTGTGTGTGTGAGTGAGTGAGTGAGTGAGTGAGTGAGTGAGTGAGTGAG
>JAODOY010002852.1:0-11901 GCA_025399855.1 Forbesichthys papilliferus | reverse complement strand
CACCCCCCCCCCCCCCTCTCTCTCTCTCTCTCTCTCTCTCTCTCTCTCTCTCTCTCTCTCTCTCTCTCTCTCACACACACACATGTGCAAGCATGTTTGTATACACACAGTCCACATACACCTACCCATGCTAACACATTCAATGTACAGACACACATGCACACTAATAGAGAGACACACTGTCCTGCATCCAGTGTTGCGGCAGCTCATAACATTCAGCCAAGAATAACAAAGGAGAGACATAAATCTGTTCACACACATACACGCACACACACACACACATGCAGTCTGCCATATTACAGCTCGCCAAACAAAATAAATAAATAAATAAATAAATAAATAAAATTAAATAATTTAAAGCGGCCTAAATAATTTATTTATTGCCTCTACCGAATCATTCATGAAGAAATGATTGTGTCTTGTATAAAATCTGACTCTCAATAGGTGAGTAGGCTGCTATAGCTACCAGAGCACTGCAGCAGGGTTCTTACCCAGCATGTCGAGCGGGTCACAGGTAAAGTCGTGTGAACTCGGCACGTGCGTTAGTCACACATGAAAAACATGCACGCAGAACAATACAGAGCCTGGGGCAGAGATCCTCCGCTATTAGCATATAGGGTGGTCCCATGAGTGGTGGGGGAGGGGCATGGTATTTGTGGTGGGGGCGGGGTCGGGGGCGGGCTGGTTATTAGTGGGAAGTAGTGGGGAAACACAGCCCAGAGACCAGAGCCAATAGGATCCCAGTCAGTAACACTAACAGGTTCTGCTATTCCACTGCATTCGCTGGCTAATTACCAACAATGTAATGCTGGTAAATGCTCTGCCTCCGCCACACCAGGTGAGTGTCCATTAGTGTGTGGAGTGGATCCAAAGGGTCTGTGCTGAACCAACACTCGCCTTATGGTACATGCACACAATCTGAGGGAGGGGTATGTTTACTGTACCTACAGTATGTTTATGTGTATTGGACAAGACATTAACCCACACACACAGAGTCTGTTTCATACAGTCCCATTAATGCACCTTGCACTCTCATGTGGAACACAAACACACAGGCTTTATAACACACTCATAGACGCATGCAAGAGAGCCCTGCTCACACACACACACACACACACACACACACACACAAACACACACACACACACACACGCTGCCACTTTACGCAGCTACTTATAATCCACTTTATCCTTTTCTGTCCTTTTTCAGATAGTCATTTTCCCCTCCATCTCCTCCTGTCTTGCCCCAGCCCTACTGAGGCCTGAGTACATCGGTTCATCCACACATTCTTTCAGCCCGCCAGTCTCGAAGGAGCCTCGTGTTTCCAGTGACCTTTTACACCCCCCCACCCCCCAACCCCCCAACCCTCCGTTCTGGGGGTCTCAGGCGTCTGGTCACTCTGAATCACCACCTCCATCTGCCTTTGTTCAGGCTATAAAGGTCCAGCGGTGAAAAGGAACAAGACACATAAAAGGAGATGAATCAGCAAAGGGTCTGACGGTGGCTGGCGGCTGCTGCCCGAGCTGGGGGGATGCTACTGTTCGCATTCCCCCATATTATCACTCCCATCTTATAGCCCCCACCCCAACAACATACACTGCCTGCATCCCACTCATCGCTGAGATGCTGCTGTTGCTTTGTTACCATCAATAATGAAGGGGTTGTGCTGTTCATTTGCCATGTTGGTTTGTTTGCTATTGACTGCTGCAAAAATAAAAGTCCCAGCCAATCAAGGTGGGTGTGACACCCTTTCATCCAGCTGATGTCAGCCAAAAGTGGTGTGTGTGTGTGTGTGTGTGTGTGTGTGTGTGTGTGTGTGTGTGTGTGTGCGCTTGTGTGTATGTGTGTTGGGGTAGGTGGGGGGAGAGGTGGCAGGGAAAGCAATGCTCAAATGAGATCAAAAGTCAGTCACTGCTCGCATCCCATTTAAACCCAAAGTAAATAATTTAGATGGTGTGCTTTGACTTCATATTCTCCATCGAACCTTCATGCTATATGTGCTCTTTGTATGGGGTGGAATGCTGTTTGAGAAACCTGAAAATGTGTCATCATCTAGTATAGTCATTAAATCTAAACATGACTAAACATGCAAATGAACCAATTAGATGAACATGCTAATTACATATTTTTAAGCATGATTAGCATTTTCAGCAATTAAAGGCAGGATTAGTAATTCTCAAGATCGCTTGGTGACTTTGAGCTCAAATATAAACAAACTGAAGGGTACTGTGAATCTAAGGGCATTGTTGTTGTGAGCGGTGTTCGCCACTTTGTGTTTATATTCCTAATTATGAAGCCAGGGCTGTGTCGATGTACCAGATTATTTTTTCAACATATAAAAACGGAATGATATGCAAAAAGATATTTGTTGTTTTGACAAAAAGTGTATTATCTTACAATTAGTTAGCAATTAAAATGAATACTCACAATGAGAGCCCTGTTGTACTTACAAAGACATACTATACTGCATTCTATAATTAAAGTGTAACTGCACCCCATCTGAGCTTGACCACCCAGTAACATTTAGAAAAATGCGTCTAGGAGCTGAGTGAGGGGATGGGAGGGATTAAGAGGGGGACTCACATTAACATTAACGCTAACATTTGAATTTGATGACAGATGAGCCTACTAAGTGTAGCATTGAAAACCAGTCAGGTCCTGGGGTGACTTTTAACAGATATTACGTGTAGTTCTGCTTTCAGCACATAAAATGCAGATTTATATAAAAACGGGCATTTTGTCAATATTAACACCAGCATTGATGTGTCCCCACAGATCAGTCCTATTACTTCATTTACATATACTTAAATATAGATTATATTTTTAGTACAACATCATTACAAATATAGAGATAAGGGGAGCAATTAGATACCATATATATCCATTTTGATCCATCTGTTTTGCTAATTTGTGGCATAGACCCAGATTGAATAAAAAGATCACTGTAAGGTAGATATAGCGTAGATATAGAATAGAGCTCTTTGAATATCGTTGTCAAAGTAGATCGCTGGTTATGCATTCCAATGTGGTGGGTGAAAAAAAGAGGGGGAATGATGTTTGATGCTTTAAAAGCATGCACTCTCTCTCATGTGCACACACATACACACACAACATACATTATCTCTCTGTCTCTCGCCCTATGACCTATTCAGGTCTCACGTTTCTGTCTCCTCTCTCAGCAAGCGGCCAATCAATAGATGGATCTGACTTCTCCCTGACTGGCTAACCCCCCGATGAACATCCACAAAGAGGTGTGTGTGTGTGTGTGTGTGTGTGTGCGCATGCATACAGTACATGCTAGCCAGGCATTGCTTTTGGGGTTTACTGTATTTCCTTTTGGCAGAGCTGTGCATCAGTGTGTGTGTGTGTGTGTGTGTGTGTGTGAGAGAGAGATTGTGTGTGTGTGTGTGTGTGTGTGTGTCTGCGTGTATATGTGTGTGTTTGCGTGCGTGTGCGACTGTGTGCTTGCATTTGAGTGTGTGTGCGTGCATGTGCCCATGTGCATGCGTGTGTGCGTGTGTGCGTGTGTGTGCATGTGTGACTGTGTACATGCATTTGAGTGTGTGTTCGTGCATGTGCGTGCATGCGTGCGTGTGTGTGTGTGTGTGTGTGTGCCAGCTCCAGTCTATCAGCTCAGGGCCCAGAAGTCACGGCAGTGAGAGAGCAGATTGATTTCTCCCCTCCCACACACAAACAATTAACTACACAGCGCTCAATTAGACACACGCTGCAGCCGCCTTCAGACAAGCCTTTCCCTTGACCTGAGACCGCCCCCCTCCCCCCAACCAATAAACACCACTTACTATATTACTATTTCTCCTACCACCCCCCTCCCTCCCCAAACCCCTCGCAGGAAGGGGAGGGGAGAGGAGGGGAAAGGGGGTTCAGAGGTGTGTAGTTATCGCACACCCCATTGCCAGTAGTGTCATCTCAGGATTACACGTGCCGGAAAACAAAATGAGCTCAGATTATCTTTAATGATGTCGGCGGTGCACAGATTTCGTTAACGCCGTGTTCAAATGCGCTTCAGCGGCTCAGTGCCGTTGAGCAAGTCTAGAGCGGAGGTGCTAATTTAAAAGGCAAGGGAATTCCAGCGGAGCGTGGTATCCTCTGCATGAGCGTCACCTACCCCCACCGCCTCTCGACCTCCACCCCCGGGGGACCCGTATCCACGTAACACGTGTTGATCACCCGGAAGAGGAACAAACAAGGCTCTCATTCCTCTGTCAGCTTTCTGTCACTTTTCATTTTTCCACACGAAACACCCTAACAAGCATCTCACCTTCTCTCTCTCTCTCTCTCTCTCTCTCTCTCTCTCTCTCTCTCTCTCTCTCTCTCTCTCTCTCTGTCATTCTCTCCCTCGTTCTTTCTCCCCCACTGACTTTCCTATAGTTCCAGACCGAATTTTCAGCGACATTCTCCCGTCTGCTGTGGTGAATGCGGTCTAATTCGCTGACTGGTCGCTGTAATGAATGATCTATTAGTGGTAATCACATGCCGGTGGTGTTTACCGTCTTGAATCCTGATTGCTGTTAAACATTCGACAGTTTGATTACTCTGCCTCATGGGAATGCTACAGATTTCACACCCCTAACTCTGTGTTTCACCTTTGCTAATGGCCTCTATGGACAACAATGTTAAATTATATGATTGTTATGAGCTGAATACCGGTTGTACATTGTGATGTTATAGAATAACTGGAGCATGCTAGATTCTGTTTCAGAAAACCTATGAAATACACACAGGGATTTTCAACACAAAAGGAGAGCTTACATTTGAATTAATTAAGTTATGTTTATCTTAATTTTATTTATTTTCAACAAAAGGTGTTGCTACAATGCACATGGCTTTACTTATTAAAACAGTAAAATGGTCAACTGTATTTATTTATTTCCACAAACATGTAAAGTATACTGTACAGTACATTTGCAGTGTACTGGCCATACATGTGTGCATGTATGTTTCCTTTGTAAATATAAACCTTCACTGGGTGGAACGTTGGTGCTTTTTACTGCTACTGCTAGCATACCATATTAATAATGTAGTTTAACTACATTACCATAGCTCTATGTAATGTCCACCAATGTTCCACAAATGGAAAGAAGTTCAAGTGTAGATAAATATACACATACCCACTGTAGATACAACCCATGCATATGAATAAGTAATAGTCCGTTTTCAAAAATGGTGGTGTTACATCGTGATCTGGTGCCAAGTGACCTTGTCTGCCCCAAGGGCCTGAGTGTGTCATTCATAACACGGACCACGAGAGATAATGGAATTTGGGTGTCTGCGTGCGTGTGCATGTGAGTGAGAGTGCTCACTTTGTGTGTGTGTGTGTGTGTGTGTGTGTGTGTGTATGTGTGTGTGTGTGTGTGCGTGCGTGCGCGTGCTTGAGTGCAGCTATAAGAGAGACAGTGGGAACAGTAAGACAGAGAGAAACTGCGAAATCGCAGACGTACAAGCTCCAATGAGTGTTAACATTTCTAATTATCTCTCTGTCATGTCTGGAGGCTGAAGACGGTAACACCTGAAGTCACCGCGGCAGCAGCAGAGGCACGCACGCACACATTCACACACCAGCCTTGTCTTTCTGCACCACTGACTCCATTTCGATCTCCCAGTTTCTCTCACTCTGTCTCCCATTTCTCTCTCTCTCTCTCTCTCTCTCTCTCTCTCTCTCTCTCTCTCTCTCTCTCTCTCTCTCTCACTCCTTCCTGTCTGTTTTCATCTCTTACGTGATGACTTTTGAAGCGTGCGTGCAAGGTGTGTCGCCGGGCTCTCCCTTCGCCCCCGGTCATCCATGCACTCGCTTTGTGTCTCCACCAAAGTCCAAACCTCATTGGCGTCGATGAGACATGCCTCGCGGTGTGTGTTTGCTACGCAGTGGGCTACACAGCAAGGGTTGAAATATTCCCCCACGAAATGAGAATATTTCATGGAACCAGAAGGTCATCAGTAGGCTATAATGTTTTTCTAGCCTACTGATGTTGCCATTGTTTGCTACACAGGTTGTGGGCAAGCTGGTTGCACCTCAGGAAGAAGCAGGACGCATTTAACCAGTCTTAAAATCACGACCTCCCGTGTCCACGCCACTGTACGTACCCAGCGGAGGGTTATACATGACCCCAGGGTGAGTGCTTCTGTGGGAAATATTACATAAACACTGGAGTGAAAAATGCTGGTGCGTGAAGAAAAAAAAAAGGTGTCTTTTTAATTAGTCAGCACCTCATCTTGGTACAGTAATTGTCTATTTTTGTCTATCTTTTGACTTTGCTTTCCCTCCACAAACTGCCAAACTCTCCACATGAGGCTGTGCGGTGCAGCACAGAGCTATTTTGGTCGAACAGCCCAGCGCACTGTATTCCACGACACTGTGAAGGGCCCATGAAATATTCAAATCTCCAGGCTTCAGCAGCGATCTCTGGCACTGCAGAGCCTTTTAAGGAAGGTCAAGCTTCCACAGGGCCATCAACTGCACGCCTCTACCTATCCTTCCCCGTCAACGCCCTGCTGAGGACCTTTATAGTCCTGAGAGCCCGGATCACCCTTCCATCTCTGCATCACTCTGGCCATGCACCTCTTGGCCTCCTAGCCAACAGGTGGTGAGGCAGGCTGGCTACAGTACGTGTTCCAGGTCGCTCATGGCAGACTCACGTGGATGTGCGTGAGCCAGCGGGGCCATCAGACGACTGACAGAGACCTCCCCCCCGCTCCTTTCCCCCGAGAGGCTGCTCAGAATTCTGAGGGCGTTCGCACGGAAGACGGACTTGAAATATTAATCATATTAGAATTAACAAAGCTGCCAATCACGCTCACGCAGCGCGTCGTCTGGTTGCCACGGTGCCGCGGGAGCCGCTGATACTGTCGTCGTCCTGCAGGCCGACTGAGGCAGAAATGTCGTCAAACGTCAACATTTCAGCTGCACTCACCAAAGCACACATGCGGTATTGTATTGTATTGTATTGTATTGTATTGTATTGTACGGTTTAATACTGTATTGTATTGTGTTGTATAGGCAGCAATTTTGTATCAGCTTGGATTCAAATAAGGTTTCATAAGGATAAGAATTCAAATAACACATACACAGTGATACAAAGTCCAGCCTGGCCCGGTTCCAGTGACCTAGCATCTTGTGAACAGCATGGCCCAATCCCTGAACTCCCCCTGCCTTCCAACTCACTCACACTCACACAGTTGTGGCCCAACAGACTCTTCTGCCATGGCCCAGCTAGCCAGCCAGACCGCCCCAGAGGTCCGGCTCCATTTGCAACGCTTTCGTTCTATCTGCGTTCCCACGGAAGAAACAAGCTCTGGTTGCTGTGACATCACAGCCAGGGCCCTGATTGGTCACCAGATGGCTGTCCTGATTGGACCCGGGCCCAGACTGTGCTGGTTGAATCATTTGCTCAGTGATGGCCTGGATACTGATCTCCCACCTGTGCTGACACACACAGACCCACAATGTGGCAATGCGCACACACGCACACATGTATTCGCAGCCCGAGTATCCGCACTCAGTTCAACATGTGTTCTCAAAAACAAGAAGCCATTTTAGACAACAACCACGCCCCTGTCCTCGGGCTATCTTTGCCGTTTATGGGTCTCGTCAATTGATTTTAAAAGCTCCCGTTTTTTGAACATTATAGCCCTTTAAAATCTAAGTGCCCTTGTTTAACTTAAGCTTAACGACTCTCGGTCTCTGCTCCGCGGGTTAGGCTGCATTTCAACATTTCTGAGCACTGTCCTGGGAGACATAAAGCAAATTAGAAAGCAAGGGCATCGGGGGGAAGGGGGGGGGGGGGGGGCTGGGTCAGTCTCGTCCACGAGCCTATTTATGAATGTACAGTGTAATCTCGTGTCATAGCATGGGAGACAATGTGTATAGCTCTTGAACACAGGCATTGTCTTCATGAATACACAACAAGCTCTGAGAGGCACTCCTGTAAAGCTTTCAGCGTGAGAGATGAAAACCGAGTGGTTCTCCTGTCCCTCCTTCTCGCGTTCCCCAAAGGGACGCCAGCCGCACTGCTCTCTACAGATACTCTTGGCACAAGCGCCCGCTCCAAAATATGGCTCCCCGAAGACAGCCGGAGGCGTTCCGCAGTGTCCGTCCGGACAGCCAGTCCTCAGCCCCGCCTCCGTCCCTGCCCCTGGCTTCGGGACCGTGCTCAGCACAGTTCCACCACATCACTCTCCTCTGCATGCACGCTTCCTCTGTCTTTTTGACATTTTCTGTCATGTGCTAAAGGATGTTTGCTTCGCAGCCTTTTAAAGCAACAGAGTGAGCCCTGAAGGGGCCACCGGCTCGGTTATTGGCAGCGGGACAGCCCTCATCTACTGCACCTGTGCTCATCCAGACAGATCAGTATTTAGCTGGGGCCCCCTGCTGCCCTGGAAACAACGAGAGGGGATGGAGGGAGGATTCGAGCAGCGGACTTGGACGCTGTTCCGTGCGCTGTGTGCCAGCGCTACGGGTCGAGTGGACCAAATGTCTGCTCAGTGGCGCTAACACACAGCTGCTTGGAGAGCTGCCTGCGGGCCAGTCACAGACATGCACACGTGCGCTATAGCAAACGCGCCCTACGTCTAGTCTACAGTTACAACTGACTCCCTCTTCCCCCCATAGTGAAAGGATAGAAATACAAACAAGACCAAGTTGAAACGGATATGTTGAAATACATTGGTCAGTAGCTCTAAGTTAAAAGAAAACTCGTCCTCACTGAACACACACTTGCGGCTCAGCTCCTCAGCTTATGTTTGAAATGCACCTGCGCTGTGCTAGGTAGTGATGCGCGGGTCCACCCAACCCGTTATGAGATCCAACCCGGGCAGTGGCCCGACCCGCAAAAAATATCTGTTCGTCAACCACCCGAACCTGACCGGACACGCAAACAGCCAGCTTGAGCATGTATAGCAATGGCGATATACTGTAGAGATACTGGTTTCTATCTAAATGCAGGTTTCAAAGACATACACTGGCGCAGACAATAGCCTAATGCAGAGCCACCAAACTCTTTATTCCTAATGTCTATGGCGCCACGGTAGATTATAGCAAAGTGAGTGAGCAGTAGCCTTGCTAAACGAGGCCTTGTTTATCTGTTAGCAATAGGCTATGCTAGCATAATACATGTCTGCATGTAGCGTGTCTTGCTAAACAAGGCCTATTTAACAGTTCTGTTTATCTGTTAGCAATAGGCTATGCTAGCATAATACATGTCTGCATGTAGCGTGTCTTGCTAAACAAGGCCTATTTAACAGTTCTGTTTATCTGTTAGCAATAGGCTATGCTAGCATAATACATGTTTGCATCGCCTATAGGCAGTAGCATGTCTGCTAGGACAGGGTAAGATGAACCACTTTTTACATTTGATGATCGTACTGCAAAATAAAACTATTTGTTTTAAATAATAGTTACTACATGTTGGTTGTCTACAGGTTGTTGCGTACCTATGGAAATTAAAATAAGTTATCCATTTATTCTGGTTTTAGAACAATGAGCAATCAAAAAAAGTGTGTCTAATGGCACAACTTACCCCAATGTAGGGTAAAATGAGCATAGGGATGGGGTAAATTGTGCCACCATTAAAATTACACAAAATGAAACAATTTTGATATAATCTTGATTATTCATTAATTAATAATACATTTGACAAAAGCAAAAACTCATACTTTCAAATAAAACCAAACGTTTGTGTTCTGTTGGTCAACATTTTAACTTTTCAGTTAAAATTCAAATGATCTTTGTGATGCATACATACAAAATGTAGGCCATGTGTACTTGAGATATTGGATATACTGTTATGCAGTTTGTGTGTAACTTAGCATTAGTCAACAAAGCTATGTATTACATCAACACTATAACGTATAAACTTGGCCCACTGGCCAATGATACCTAGATATAATGGATGGCTCATATTAGTTCTTCCCTATATGCTACTAAATAAATTAAGTTTATGTATGTCTAGCAAACTTAATAGTTCAGCATGGCTAATGCAGATTAGTATTTTGAGGGCACAGGGCATGAGAGCATCTACACAGACACTTCAGTGCATGGTATGTGCCATAGTGCGTTTGTGTGTGCAGTTGAGAGAGCGAGGATTGGAGAATCTCCGCTTGCACGCATTTTATAGTAGATATTTATTACTAGGTCGGAACACTGCTTTGTCGCATTTTGACCCGACCCACCAGCACTCGCAATATATTCTAAAAAGCTTATCTGAAACTAGGGATGGCATTGGTCCGATACTGACTTTAATGGCTGGATCGTTATCGGTGAAAATTGGACAATTGTAACCGATCCATGGGGCTAATCCAATTAAACGTATTTACACGTGCAGGTCTTCTATCAAGCATCAGCCATGTCTAACCTACCCAGGCAACACTATCAGCAGCAGGTTTCTAAAATGTATATAGATCCTAAAATAGAGATTGGCTGTCATTTACTTTTGCAACTTAATTTAAAACTTAATTTAACACTGGAATCGGATCGGTACTCGGTATCGGCCGATACCCAAAGTGCTGGTATCTGTATCGGTATCGGGACTGAAAAAACTGGATCCTGCCATCCCTTTTCGAAACCCGCCTGACCTGCGGGTTACGGGTCGGCCGTAGGGAGAGAACAGTGGTCACCCTAGGGAAAGAAGTAGAGTACCAGCCTCACACGTAGGTGAAATCAAAGCATTCACTTTTGTGTAATGCTGTCCTCAACCACAAGTCAAGAAGCGTCTCTTTAATCACAAATCACATCACAGCATCACAAATAGCTTTAAAAGCAAACACATTTTCAAAAGAAACACACATTTTATCCGGAAATCTGCGACATTAGGGGGAAAACTATCAACTGTGAATAAGAACTATGAACAAAAACATTTGTCGCGATTGCACATTCAGTATACTTATGTGAATATGAGAAAAAGGTTACACTAAAACCAGGTAAACTGATTAAATTCCATTAGGTCCCATGAATATTTTACAATGATTGAAAAGCACAAGGGTTTTATTTGGCTTTTACTTGCCATATGCTGGAAGATTACCCACGCAGCTACAATAGCGCTCACAGAAGCGGCAGAGAAACCTGTCTATATGCTGCTGCACCATGCTCAGCTGTGCCGCTCGTGCATTTTAATGGACTCCAACAGCAGCTTCTCAAGTCTCCCCAGTCATCAGGCCTGTCTCTGCTCTCTCCCCAAGGTCGTCATTACAGTAGGGAACGCTTGCGAGGAAAAAGATCCCGCTCGCGCGTATCGACGCCCACCACCACCACAGCCGTGTTTGAGATAGCTGTTGAACACACCTGTTTCCTATAGACACCCCTCTCTCGCCCCCCCCTCCCCCCCCCTCCCCCGCATCATAGGATCGCAACGAGGGAAAGCAGCTCTGAATCTGTAATCAGCTCAGGAGGGGTGACGCTGTGTTGCCAAGGCAACACTCCACCCTGTGTTCCAGTCACTTAGCAGGGTTTTTTCTTTTTCTTTTTTTTTTTTTTTGAGAAAAGCTGCCATATTCTATGAGACATTTAAGTCTTGCCAAAGATTACTAGGAGTGTTCAAACAGAGTGTCAGGCATATATTTATATAGAAAACTCTCATAGTTCAGTTCAGAAACACTGCTTTCTTCTTATATTTTCCATTTAGTCGTGTACATAAAGCAATTGGGATGTTTCTATGGCACGTCCTACGTAAACATTTATGGTCCATTATTCATAAAGGAAGCTTTAATTTATAAATCTATTCTGCTATCGACTTCAGGCTACATTTGCCTAATTATGCAACAAAGAGGCATTCATCAGCATGGCATTTGTTTTCGCCTCGGATAAATGAACACAGTACAGCCGCGGTGAGTGGGCGCCGCCCACCGCGGGAGCCCGGGCGTCCTGTGAGGGTGTGTGTTTGTGTGTGT
>JAODOY010002851.1:0-11902 GCA_025399855.1 Forbesichthys papilliferus | reverse complement strand
ATGAACCCTCTAGTGATACATACAGGTGCTTTATGAACCCTCTAGTGATATATACAGGTGCTTTATGAACCCTCTAGTGATATATACAGGTGCTTCATGAACCCTCTAGTGATACATACAGGTGCTTTATGAACCCTCTAGTGACACATACAGGTGCTTTATGAACCCTCTAGTGATACATACTGGCGTATCACAAACTTGCATGCTTTAAAGTTTCAATCCATAATTAAGTGAATCGTTCTGACTAGGACTGCAACACACACACACGGACATGCACACGCACAGTCGGCTTCTGCCAACATGGCCTCTGTACACAACTAATGAGGTAGCAGTTTGACAGGTGGAGCTGATTATATATGAAGGGTCACACACACAGTCACATAGTACATTCCTGTGTGTGTGTGTGCGCGCAGTGTATGATGAAGCTTAGAAGTATGTGACCATGTAAACCAACACATTCACTATTCCATCCCTTTGCAGTAAACGCTCTGGGCGTGTGTGCGAACGTGCGCGTGCATGACCTCATTAATTGCATTTTTCCCCGCTGTAGAAGTTTAAGAGATGAAAAGCTTTATCAAGCTAAATTAATTAATTTTTCTATGCCAGCCAGAAATCGCTGACACGACTGTTTCTGCCCTTTTTTGTTTGGCTGTAACCCCTACCCCCCCTATCACCTGTCTCCCCTCTCTCTCTCTCTCGCTCTCGATTCAATCTGTTTCCTGTGTGTTCTCCTGCCATGGGTGACTATTAATGGGGCTAATGTGCAGCTTCTATTAAAACACAATCAAAGGGGGAGGTTTAATTAACGTGAACTTGGCCTTATCTCCGGGCACTCCTAAAAGACCAGAGATTAACCACAGGCCATGGGCGAACATATTACATCCAATTAATTCTGGAGGGGAGATCCTAAGGACCTGCTAAGACGCCAGCGCTGAGCGGCCTTTCACGGCCAAACTTTTAATCACTGGGACTATCTAAACGCAGCTCTGGTCTAATAATTAGTTTAATTAGGTCTTTTGAAAGATAGCCCCTTTCCCCCCCGTCTCTTCCCCAGTCTGAGGTGGTGCTGAACGCCACCTGAAGAATGACAACGACGCCTCTATTGTCTCACCCTGTACGGTTTCAATTTGCTTGCCGGAGGCCACGTGGTTGGGTGTTTGTTTTTCTAACAGACAATTCCCGTGTTTCACAACTAGCTTGTGAAACAGAGGAATATTGTTCCACTGCGCACAGACACACATACCTATTACTGTTTATAAAAGGTGTGTAATAAGGAAGTATTTAAGTGCTTTGCCATCCATTGTTCTGCCTGTTTCAAACGGTCACTCTTACTGGCACCCTACAACAAAAGGGGATATTTTCAACACTAATTGGCTATTTATAATCTATGTATTACGAGGATTTGAGGAATAAAAGGTTTTCTTCTCATGTAAATCCGAATATCACACCTGCAGGACAGGTACAGGATGGCCACAACAACTGCCCGGGTCCCACCAGGAACACACAATCCCCCCATCAGTGCTCAGACTGTCCGCAATAGGCTGAGAGAGGCTGGACTGAGGGCTTGGAGGCCTGTTGTAAGGCAGGTCCTTACCAGACACCACCTATGGGCACAAACCCACCTTCGCTGGACCAGACAGGAGTGGCAAAGTGCTCTTCACTGACAAGTCACGGTTTTGTCTCACCAGGGGTGATGGACGGACTCGTGTTTATTGTCGAAGTAATGAGCGTTGCACAGAGGCCTGTACTCTGGAGCGGGATCGATTTGAAGGTGGGGGGTCTGTCATGGTCTGGGGCGGTATATCACATCACCATCGGACTGAGCTTGTTGTCGTTGCAGGCAATCTCAATGCTGTGTGGTACAGGGAAGACATCCTCCTCCCTCATGTGGTACCTTTCTGCATGCTGACATGACCCTCCAGCATGAGCGTGTCATTCAGGGACACATTATTCTATTTATGTTAATCACATGTCTGTGAAATAATTGTAGTTCATGTCTTATGGTGTTGACGTGAAGTGTTCATACAAATATTTACACACATTATGTTTACTGAAAGTAAAAACAGTTGAAAGTCAGAGGATGTTTTTTTTCTGCTGAGTTAAAACAAAATTGAAATACGTATCTATTTGTTTTAACGTGTTTTTGCAAAACTACTTCCAGGACTTCCAGTTTTCAGTGCTCACATGTAGACGTGTTTGTTTTAGAACGGAAGCAGGCTATTATCGTCTCTGTTTACACAAGGTGTGTCTTCACAGGAATTGAACATATCTACGTGGTATGTGGCGGGTTTATTGATTTTTAAATGCGCTGGAAAATAGCCCGTTTTGAGGTGATGCAATGCCCAGTAGATCGTAAGTGTGTTTCTGTATACTATTTCTCCAGCCGTGGTCACGTGGTGTCATAAATTAATGTATTATGAGAGGTATCTGTTGAAGTCGGACTGAGTAGGACATCACTGTTTATATATAGATATATACACACACACACAATATGTATACACAATATATAAATACGCACATACATCCACATACATATATATACACACACAATAAATATATACACAATAAATATATATAAACACACATAATAAATGCATTAGAGAGAGATTTTCAGACGCTTCTCCACAATGTTAACTCTTCACAAGACACAGGGATAGGGATGTTTGTGTGTGTGTGCCATCCAACCTGTCAATCTTGTTGCTAAAAATACCTTTCTACATAATCCAGATGAATGTTTGTTGACTGTCTATAAATGCGCATAGCTCTGCTGCTAGAAAGACAAAACTATATAATAATATTATAATTACAAATAATAATCTAATGGTTAAAAAACAGTTTCCACACTATCCAGTTCCAGTATAAATTGTTAAACAAACACGTTCGGCTGCACAAAGCCAACAGAACATTTCCGCACACACCGCCACTATTCATATTAAGTTGATACATTATTCATGTAAGGATTTGCAAAACGTTTTTAGGATCCATATTAAGAGCTCGTTTCTAAACGTCATCCCTGTGGAGGAAACAGCTCTGTGAGAGATTATTATTTGTGTTCGAGAAGCGTGCAACGGCGACGGCACTTTATTACCTCCGAACCGCACAGCCGTTTTAATTAAGACTAATTGTTTTCTTTGTGCGTGCGCTAAGGAGGGCTAATTAGATATAGCGCTAGCTACATTTCCCCCAAGAGTGCGCCCGCTCTGATGCGCTCGTGGGCAGGGAAACAGCTGTGGCTAACGGTCACACCGGTGCGCGCCTGGTGGACTGTTCTGGAACTGCAGTGACACAGTGGTTCTGACAGTTCAGGGTGCACGCACACACACATACACACAGACAGACACACACACACGCACGCACACAGACAGACACACACACGCACAGACAGACAGACACACACAGACAGACAGACACACACAGACAGACACACACACACACGCACGCACACAGACACACACACAGACAGACACACACACGCACAGACAGACAGACACACACAGACAGACAGACACACGCACACACATGCGCACACAGACAGACAGACATACACTACTGTGGTTCCCATAGATGTTATGAGCATTGCATGTGTGCGTGCACGTGTGTGTGTGTGTGTGCAGAGAGAGAGAGAGAGGTTATGTTACACTGGCGATCGTGTTTGTTAGGGATCGTACTTTGTTTTTGTTTCTTTGCTTTGTCTGTTATGTTGGCAACATTGTCTTTGAACGTCCATGCCAATAAAGCTCCTTACATTGATAGAGAGAGAGAGAGAGAGAGAGAGAGAGAGAGATATGCAGACACACAGAGACAGATAGACTTACTCATAGTGTGTGTGTGTCTGAGAGCGTCTATGGATGCATAGAGTGTGTTATAGAGAAGAGCGCTTCTAGTGGTGAGTTCAGAGCACAGCATGCACTGGCGCGCGCACACACACACACACACACACACGCGGGACAGAGGCACAGGCACAGACAGGCGCCTGCTTCGGGAGCAGACATGTTTAGATGTGATGGTGTTGTCACGACAGCGGTGTGGCGCTCTGGCCACACAGCGCTCAAACCACCGCACGCTTCGTTCGCTGACGGGACAGACAAGGAGAATGCTAGAGTGACACAAATACTGGTTTCCACGGTGACGGCTTGTACTGTACTCAGACCTGACAGATCAAATGTTAACCTTCCATTGTCATACATCAAATAGCCCACAAATGGCGTTTAATTAATACAAGGTTAATTCCTAATTACACCGTGTCTGACTTGAACACGCGTTTGCATACTTACGACGTTGTAGCGTTAACAACATTAAACATCCTGCTGCCTTCTCGTTAAAGTTGTATTGTTTGTTTTCTCGTCATCCTTCCTTAGAGTCGAATTCTGTTTCTCTATTTTCTATAGTTTTTTTATTTTTTTATTCTATCATTTCAACAGACCGTTTAACAGACATGACAGATTTAGGATCCCTCTCACACTGTTAAAGAGCCATTTACTACTCATTAAAATGCAATGAAATCTCATTGACCCCCGGAGGAGAGGCTGGGACCCTCCCCAATAGAACCCCCCCCGCCCCCCCTTCCCGATCCATCCATCTCTCACAACAAAGGCTAACAAAGGCTAACAAAGGCACAAAATGGCCAAGCCAAGCACCTCACCAGCCGACCACCAGTCTAAAACCATCCATCACATACAGAGGGATCGTCTGTCCTGGGCCAGCCTCGATGAGGCGACCGCGGAACAAGGCGCTTTATTTTTAAGGCCGCGTATTTGTCCGACCGTGCGGCTCTACGTTCAGCGGCGGGGTGTGTCGTGTGTGTGTGCTGTTTCATTCATCTCCTCACGACAACACCAGGAGGTGCAGCTGTGTGCAGAAGTAACACTCGCTTGCTGTAGTGGAAGGTCAAGACGATATTCAACAACATGCATTTTTTCTATTGTTATTTAGCTCTTTTATATAAGTGTGTATTTATACTTCATTGTAAACCTGACTGACACTAACTGTAACACATATTATTGCACCTGCAAAATCAGATAGATTAAAATATGTATGTACAGTATGTCACATAATATATTATAGTATACATATAGAATTTAGAATTATATGCACACACACACATACATATATATACACACACACACACAGTATATAAATATATATGCATATGCACACACACACACACACATATATACATACACACAGTATATAAATATATATGCATATACACACACACACACACACACACACACACACACATATGCACAGTATATACACCCGCAGATGGAATGGAGACCACTGCACATTGTTAAAAAGATTAATAATAATACATGTAATATACTGTAAATGTAAAACATATCACATAAACTAAAAATACATATTTTAAAAATGTATGAATAGTAAACATTTTAGAAAATGCTGCAGTGGTCTGTTAATGTTTATATATGTGTGTGTGTGTACATTTATTTAATTATATACATTAGCACCCACTTTCAGTCTATTCTGTCCTAGTCTGTTATCCAGTGTCCAGAGTGTGTGTGTGTGTGTGTGGGGAAGGGAAGAGGGGTTATAAGACACAATTAGAGGCCCTTTGTTTCCAGCAGGAGTGGCTCTTTGTAGCCACATGCCGCCTGCACACACACACACACACACACACACACATGCACACATGCACACACACGCACACTGACAGACCACAGGTTTAAAGGTCTTTCCACCAGGCAGGGCAGGGATTGGACTGATGTGTGTCAATGACTCTCTGATGTCTAATCAGTCCATCTGTTGAACCGCTGGCTGTATATACAAGTGCTCTGGCCTTCCCATGGCCTTCCTGGGGACTACTGACAAAGAGTGCGTCCTCCGATGTGGATTTCACTGATTGTTGTTGACGGCAAGAGGCCGGGGAGAGGCCGAACCCTCGCTTCAGCTTGACTTCGCCGTGAGAACCAGTCTGGAGAGCACAACTGAACTCGCCAATCTGTGTGGTACTGACAGCTGCCGGCGTGGTTGAGGTATGACCACAGCGAACGCTACTTGAAGACAACAATGACAGACAGATGGTTCATCCAATCAACTGCCAAGTATTTGGTTACCCCAGACGTGTGTCTAAAAATCCACGTGGCTTGTCACATTAGCCAAACCCAGGGTTGAGATGTAAGGAGCTTTATGAGGAGCCCTTTAAAACAAGCCTTCAGGAGCCCTGTAGACAGCCCATGCTCCTCGTTCAATCCTCTTGTTCTCCTGCTGCTTTCCTTCTCTCCAGGCCAGGAGAGATCAGGATGGTCTCACCAGGCTACTGTTGAGTGCCACTAGCTTCTCGTCAACAGTAAAGGTCTCGCTGACCTCATTTAGTACCCCGTGACCCGTTTATCTTCAGCGTGAAGATGCTACGTTTCATCACAGCTCCTTGGTCTCTTCTGCGCTAAACTATTCTATTGTGGTTTATTGCCCGTTCATAAAAGCATAGTGAACCTTCTGAACACATAATGAAGACAACATGGTGTGCTGTGTTTACATGCAGTGCATGTTGCCTGACAGAGACATATTGAATTAACCAATGAGGTTAAGTGAACCACTGAGACATGGTAGCCATTGTTGAAACAATGTTTTTGTTTACACACTGGTGTATTGGAATTATGTTGTTTCTTGCCTGTCTTTGTAGCATTCTGTAACAAGCCTGTTGTTAGATAAATGCAATGTTTTTGTTATGTTCCCCATGGTCTGGCTTTGGTTAACAAGCCACTGATCATTTGTCTACATTTTTTGCTGTGCATGTATTTATCAGTGTTTTGGAATGTTCTATGAAACTCCAATGCTTTTTTCCTCATATTTCTTTTTTTGTTTTACAATGTGTAACACCTCTATAGTGTGTTAAGTAAGTGCTTGTATTATTAGCAACATTTAAACCAGAATCAGCAGTGGCCTGGGCAAGAATGATCATCTACTTAGTTAATGTAATATTGGTACTTATTGGTCCATTGAAGTACTTGAATGACTTATTTACAGTAACAATTACAGTGTATACACGCACACAATAAACTAGTCTACAGTAAAACATGAACCAGATAACTGACTTGCTTCACGGTGCCGTGAACCGGGGGTGTCAACACGGCAGACATATTTGATATTCCTTCCAGGGGTCTAGGAAGTGCTCCATTAAGGGTTATGGCTGCAGGAGGGGCGTGCCAACCCTAGCAGTCTGTGGTGGTGGTGGTGTGGGGGGGGGGGGGGGGAGGGGGTTTGAGGCCTAGAGAAGCTGGCCTATTTGAGCTTGTCCAAGTGGAAACTCATGTTGCCGACGACAGGCCATGTAAAGCGACACAAGTTACTAAATGATGCTTGGAAATTGCCAGATCATTAATAATAATAATAATAATAATAATAATAATGTGGATTATGTTTACATGTTATCCAATACTGTGGATGAGCAATTTAAAAACATCTGGAACATTTAATTAGGATTCCCTCTTTGGCATTAGTAGACTGTTGGCATTCTATTAGCAAGACAAATACACAAACGTCAACAACGTACAATAAACTACTATTGATATCAAACACATTTTGGAACCAGAGTTCACTTCACCTCCCAGGAAGCAACACTCTGCGTTGACGAGATAAAACTAACCTCCCCGCTCTGAGGCAGTTGGAGTTCCAGGCCTGCGGGCGGAGGCGGGACCGGGCCCTAACTACACGTCTCTAATCCCATAATTTCCTGCTGTCACTATTCGGGACGCGCCACGTCCGATGAAGACACGCAGCGGGATCGCAGGCACCGGAATGCTCCAGCCAGCCGTCCAGGAGGCAGACTCCCTGGAGTAGCACCGTGAAGGGCCAATAAATCACCGGGACCCCCTGGGTGATGGTAGCACCCCCCGGGGGAGAGCCTCCGTATCTTCCAAAGACACGTTGTTTTGGACCTGCAAGGTGGCGTGTGTGGGGGGGGAAGGGGGGCGATGTGTGTGTGTGTGTGACATTCACTGTGTTCGGGCAGTCGCCACGGCGACATCTTGGCTCCCCTGCTGGCTCGCCAAGCTGTTGTCTCAGCCAGCCACCGCTTCCAGGTCACGACCCTCGATCACGCAGCTCGGCATGCACACACACAAGCACAAGACAAGCATGCACACACACACACACACACACGCACGCACATGCACAACACAAGCATGCACACACACACACACACACACGCACGCACATGCACAACACAAGCATACACACACACAGTCACAAGCCGCTGCCCAACACACGCGGTCGGGAGATATATATTGAACACGCACAGATGCACACACTGCTACACCCTGGCAACCTCCCTAGCAACCATCTGGTCCGCGGTTCCGTGCCCGGGCCGTGTCTGGACAACTCCCGGGCGAGGGTGGCAGACAAAGGCCTGCACAGCACAAAGGCCGGGTGAATAGAGGAGAGAGAAAGAGAGAGAGGGTCCGCTGTGCCACCAGGGAGCCAGGGCGGTCTCCTCCCCCCTCACCACAGCGGAGGAATATTTATATAAGGCATGACATCGACAGGAAGAGGCTCTGGCCAAACTCCTTCCAGGCGAGTCTCGCCCCTAGCAGCCATCTTTGAAAACGCCCGGGCAGTTATTTAGGAAGACAGACTTTGAGAAAGTAATGCGTGCTTTTAGAACATCTCAGCTGGACTACTATACTTGGGGGGCCTTCAGCTAGGACATAATGCAGCAGCTCACCTTGTAACTGGTACAAAAGAAACCCAAGGGGAAATTTAATACGAATTTTGGCTTCCTTTGATTGGCGTCTTGTAAATTTCAGGATTGTATTTTAACATTGCATTGCTCGCCTTTAAGACTCTTAATGGATTGGCCCCTTCATATCTATCTGAACGTCTACATCGCCGTCTTTAGACAGAGGACTGAGGTCATCTAACAAATCACTTTGGAAAGGCCCAAAAGCCAGGCTAAAAAGTAGATTGGATCGAGCTTCCATCCTCTGGAATAGCCTAGCTTGGCAGTTAGTAAGCAGACCATTGGCTCTTTTGGATTATGTTGTGTGTTATTATATGGTATATATCTATTTTATTTGCTATTCCAGAATTTTCCCATAGAGCTCAATTCAAAATGATGGCACATGTCCTTATAGTGTCTCTGCTCTGGCGGAGCTTGCGACAGGGCTGAAGGCATGCTCTGTAGGCCCCGTGAGCGCTGGTAGAACAGCCGTAAATAGCGGTTTGTGATCTGCTGCAGTGAGAAAAGGGATCCGCTCGTTCCGCTCGTCTCGCTTCACCGCCTGAAAGTATTTCATTGTTTGCCTGAAGCTCGTCCCGGCAGCCGTCTTGGTACTTTAGCCAGAGATTGGGTGTTTCAGCGTCACGCTCCCTTTTGTGTTGAAGCCATATTCACCTAGTCATCAGCCGTGTCATTGTGCGACCGGATATTATCATCACAAACACGATTATTAACAAAAGTAACAGGACATGAAAATAAGGCCTTCCTCTGACAAAGACCCTGCATTCACGACATGTCCTGACTCCTTACGGGGGCATAAAAAGAATCATTTATTGCTCCCGCATTATTTTCATAGTCCATTCCAGAGACAAACCTTCCATTTTCGTAAGGAATTTAGCGTTTTGCAAAACTTTGTCGGGCATCTCTGAGGCTAACGCGGCGAGCTCTGGCCTCTTCCCTAGTCACACCGGCGTCCTGCCACAGCGCACTAGCTGCTCCTGTGATGTGGCGACGCCGCTTGCTAACGGGCATCCTAGAGCGAGATGCGGTCAGTTATTAGCGTTCTGACAGCTAGCATCGTGACAGCTAGCGTCCTGACGCTGTATGGCTGTAAAGGGGCGGGGCACATTGGAACCAGATACGTCTTCCTGCTGTCTGTCACGGTTGGCATGTGTTGCCGCGTCAACGGCCGCGACCAATGCGGTGACCTTTGGTCCCTGGCACCGACCTCTACACACACACACACACACACACACACACACACCACGCATGCACCCTAGGAGCCCTGGAATCTCTAAGGCGCAGACGAGAGAGTTGAGACACCACATGATGGAGCGGCGTTTAAACGCAACGAGGTTCCCAGTATCACCCAGTGTTTCCAGTTCACACGCCCAGCCTGCTGTCGGCCACCGAGGCTCCGGTCGGCCAGACAACCGCCCAGACGGAAGCTTGACTCGACCAACTGTTTGCTTTCACGAGGATTATTGTGTGGGGCGAGAAACATGGAGCCATGTTGGGGAAGAGAGAGGCTTCGGTTTAGTGTGTGTGTGTGTGTTTGTGTGTGTGTAGGCCACACCCAGGTGAGCCCTGTACCTCCCAGACGTCTCTCTGTACACACAGAACCGCTAACTACTCCTTTTAACACATAAAACAAACAATAAATATGTATACATGTGTAAATATATACTGCATATAAACGCAGAACGCTGCATAAAGGGGATTTCATTTGACAGCCCTGAAATACATCCTGCACCTCCTCACCCCTCCTCCCCCCGGCTGGAGGCAGGCAGAGGGGGCCCACCCCCCTGGGCTGAAACGACTGTGAGATCAAGCGCCCCCCCCCCTTCCCCGTGATGCACTGCAGATCCAGCCATCAGCCCTTTGAGAGCCGGAGGTCGGGCAATCGGGGCAGTTTAAAAAAGCAGAGAGAGAGAGAGGGGATAATGTATGTAGCAGATGAGAACGAGAAGTCTGGCAACAGGCCAATGTCTCTCTCTCTCTCTCCCTCTCTCTCTCCCCCTCTCTCTCTCTCTTTCCCCCTCTCTCTCTCTCTCTTGCCCTAAATGAAGCATGACTGCCAACAGATGCTTCCACATCTGTCTGTCTGTCTGTCTGTCTATAATTTAACACTGAACTGTGTCTAGTGTCCAAAGCCGTTCTCAGGCCACACAAACCTCGTATTTTACCCGTGTACTTACGCAGGGCTGTTTAGGAACGTCCTGATGCAACATCAGTCATTATTTTGACTTATTTTGCCATTCAACAACTTTATCATTATTATTGTTCATTACAAAGAAAAACATTTAAATGAGTATTTATTATTTAAGTATTCTAAAATACATGTTTATGTTTTATATATAGTTAAACGGTAACTGCATCAGGCTGGCTTTACATCCAGTTTGACTCAAACCATTACACATTGGCTTTAGGTCGAATAACTACATTACAACTTGGTCCAGCCTCCAGTGGATGGTTGGAGAAGGGGAACTATTTTCATGAAACTTGTATCTCCTCCAAATGTAAATTACACATATAGTAGTCGAGCTGAAAATCCTTCACCTTCACCCATTCATGCACAGCACAGTAGTGGCACACACACACACACACACACACAGACAAGAGGAACAGTACAGTGAAGCTGATATGGATTAATCCCATCTCGGGAAAATAAAATAAAAATCTCTCGGCCGCCAAATAAAACTGTAAGATGAAACTGCTCTATTGTTGAGAGCATCTTCCTGCATGTGTTCAGCTCCAAACCAACGTCTGTGTGCCCTCTCCCTCTCTCTCTCCCCCCTGATAAAAGGTAAGACAGATAGGGGACGATCATCGAGCCTTCACAGCGCACGTAGAAATTTCATTTCCTGCCGTGTGCGTGAAGAACAATATCATCCACCAGGAAAACCTCGTCGAGAGATGGCAGATTTTCCCCAACCGAACATTGATAACCGCTTCTTCATTTCCTGACAACAACGGGGGGGAATGGGGGGGGGGGGATATATGTAGCTCGAGTATCATACAACAATGTAATAGGTTGGCCCCCTCCACTCTTTCCTCATGAACCCCCCCACCCCCCACCACCCTCACACAGGAGTCTATTTCACCGTGACGGTCCTAATCACAACATCAGCTATTATTGGAGCAAGCATTCTCTAAGTCCACTCCATGCCTGCAGGGTGTTGTGGGGAGACTACCAGATAGACATGAAGAGAGAGAGATGGGGGG
>JAODOY010002850.1:0-11904 GCA_025399855.1 Forbesichthys papilliferus | reverse complement strand
AACCTGCCACTCATAATTATAGAGCCATATAACTGTCACATGGCATGCCTATACTCTAATGCTCACACTGTCCACTTTGTACGGAACATTCTCTGGTGGCTTAGTTGGATCACCTGACACCTGGCTATGATGGAATAAGACTACATGGTGACAGTAGAGAAATACATCTAATGCTAAAGCGCTGTCCATGGTGCTGAAGGCTATAGAATCATAAGGAGTAAATGAACACCTACATGATTTGAGTGATGGGATTTGATAGAGGAGTCCCAAAAACAGAACCAGCCTTTTTTTCAATTTGGCCAATAAAAATGAATCAATATCATGAAGTGAATTAACTATGTTGAGTTAACAAGATTCCATAACTCTAACTGATATTAAAGAACAATACAATTTAATAACATTCATTCTGATGTTCTACATGAGAAATAATTCTGCTTTCTCATATTTTAATTGCAGACACTAGGCAACACATTAGATTCATAGCACCAACTAAAAGATTCTGTTCAGTTGAAAGATACTCATTTTAATTGGGGAATACCTTTCCAAAATTGACCCCTGGCACTCAAAGAAGCTGTGAAATGAGATACTAGATATGAGATATGGAACGTTTTGTAATGTGGATATCTTGAAAGCAGTTTGGGTGATCTTCCTGATTCTATTTTCTCTGTTTTGAAGCCTAGTGGTCATCAATGGTACTGCCCCTGTAATTGCTTGTGCTTGATATAAGCAAGCTCTAGCGCTGATGTGTAACTTTTATTTAGCAATAGACAATTTCAAGAGCATGTCCTTCTCTTATTCTGTGTGTATATCAGAACACAGCACTAATGGGAGATTTAATGGCCAGTGACGGACTCATAAAAGAACACAGAACAGCAGAATTTTAGTGTGGAGGGGTTTTATGTCGGGCACTGTCTCGGCCTGGGTTGCTCAAGCTGAACCTGCCAGAGATGAGTCATGGCTAGGTTGGATACCTATTATGATCCTGTCTACCACGAGATGGCTATGCAGACCAAGAACAGAGAAGAAACACACCATTTCTACACTACGTCTTTACAAAGAACAGTGTCTTATATTACTGTTTTAAATATTGTGTAGGGTACCTTTAAAATATATGTTAATAATTTGTTTAAGGTGTAGTCAGGACTGCTGAACAAAGGTTTGTGACATATGAGCATGATCAAAACAAAAACACCTTCGCCATTTACAGAGCCGTGGATGTGTAGAAACAACAGATTATTTTCTCAGCACACACACACACAATGGGCAGCTATAGCGGACCGCGGCAAGATATTCACAGAATTCGACCAAAAAAGACATTTCAGCCCCACCTTTAATTAGCCAGTAACTGTTCTCAAGAAGAGGCCCATCTGACTGGTCTAGTGGTGACCAGCAGACCCAGTGATCCCTCTTGACCTTCACTCAATGCTATGACCTTGACTCGCTGGTGCACGTGGCAGCATGTTCACAGCTTGAGTGTTCATTAGGCTGTAGCAATAAACAGCGACACGCATGGAGCTACTCATGTTTTAATGGAAGGTGTCTCCATTCAATTACAAATAACTTCATCTACCTACCCACACACACAAACACACCATGAATAACAATACTTTGGCCTTCGTGTTCAATCTGGCATTTACCAAGCTACTCATATCATCTCTACCGGGAGTATTACGCAGGATAATGTAACTAATTTATTAGCCAATGAAATGTTCACATGGTGGCAATAAAAGAAGATGCTTAGCCTGCAAGTAACAGTAATGAAAGTCTGTCCCCACGTCAGTAAACATCCTTCTCACCCAGAGTGGACATTTGTTCACTTTAGTGTGTTCATCTTGGCAGAGAAGGCCATACCAGCTGAACAAGCCCACAGCTCAAAAGTAGACACACACAAACACATGCACGCACACCCTCCCATGCACACATGCACACATAGTGTGAAGCTTAACGCTAACGCCTATGAGGAAGCTACATATAGCCTAAAACATTTTCTAGAATCAATCAAAGCCAGGAAGGAATGGGTGAGATTGGGGGCTAATAGAGAAACTCAACATCTCCTTATGTCTCTAAATGCGTTTGATAGGCTTGCCAAATTGGCCGGTGCGGGACTACCCATGGTAGTGTGACCTCCATTTTGAGAAGTTAATGTATACGGGAAAGGTTTCCAAGGTTTCCAATCCCGTCACACCGAGGACCACATTCATCCCATGTATAATTGGAATTGAATTTGATTAAAATGTCATTAAACATATAATGTATCTGGGGGAAAGGGGATGTGGAATTGCTTTTTCCCAGTGCGAGAATTTCGCATAGCAGACGCACCAACTGTTGCATGAAATTAATGTCAGATCTGCGAAAGCCTGCCAGGTCAGCTACAGCGGCACAGGCTGATAACTAAACAAAACAGTGTGCGATTCAATGGCACTGAATGACTGCTGCCTGCCTGCGAAGCAGAACAGACCCGGAAGAAGCATCCATTACACAACTGGGTGAAGAGAATTGCTGCCTTGTCATCTAAAAAAAGGATTAGCTAAAGGCGACTGCATTGACCTAGTTCAATAGTGGCTGTCAGTGTGTGCTAGCCCTGGGTATTGCCAACAGATGTGCTCAATTATATAAATACAATTTATTCCCCCTTTCTTCATAATCTGAAGGCACTGACAAAAGTCACTGCAGGCTAGAAAGAGTTTTGAAACTTTAACTTGGCCAGTTGCATTACAGCGTGTGAAGCTAACGCTTATCTCCAGGCCAAAGCCAAGCCTGCTGCCACAGCTGGTGCCAAGAAGGAGACCTGTCTCTAAATGTCGTCTCCTCAGCCCTACTTATCTGGGCATGTATAAGAGAGAACAGCAGTCGCTCCCAAACACAGAGTGAGTTAGTCAGGTGAGCTCATAGAGGTCAGACAAGCCTTTTCACAATCACTGCACTATTATCCACCAACACATGCAAGCAGAGATCAGAAATGACCTTCCTTTTGGGAAATCACTGTCGTTTCTGCTTGTACTGCAGAGGGCTTACACACGCTGGCATCAGCTCTTCTAAACAGATTATCTCCTGGTACATATGGATCCTGTACATTGAATCCATTCATAATGTCGCATCACACCACGGCACAACAACAATGTCTATATTACACTGCAGAGCATCTGGCTTTGGAGTGGAGACAAATGGAATTCTAACAGACTTTTTGACAGGCGAGTTGGAGAGCTTTTGCCCCCCCGCTCTCCCCCTTCCCCCGGCTGCCTTCTTCATCTTCAGGGGGCTGAAATCAGGTGGAACCACAATTACACTGCAGCCTCCCACTGTTTACCAGGCCCTGTATTCCCCCGCAGGACAGGTGTGTGTGTGTGTGTGCGCCCGTAAGTGCGTATGTGTGTGCGTTCGTAAGTGTGCATATGTGTGTGCGTATGTGTGTGCGTTCGTATGCGTGCATGTGTGTGTGTGGTGTTCGAACACTGAACATGCAACACACAAAGGCTACATAAAACAGGCTCATTCACAGGTAAAGCCAGCTAGTGTGCGATGCAGAGGCTCCCCACATTAGCAGTGCAAGCATACCTTCAGCCGACCACACACACTGCAGGAGAGTCAGCCAGCATGAAAGTGAACATAACATCAATGCAGGTTGAACCTGTTATCAGCTCTGAAGGATCCTAGCTGGAATCTAAATGGAGATACAGCCCCTATCGTCTCATTTCTACTGCACACAAGCAAAACAGCCCCATTGAAGTTGCCTCCCCACGCCCCCCCAATCCCAATCTTCTCCCCCCTGGAGTAACAGCAGTCTTTAAATAGCTCAGTGCCTTCCAACCATGGATATAGAAAACAAGTATTCAGCACTGCCACTTAAGGCCCAATACAGTATCTTACATCCAGCAGCACACCCAGAGACACGTGTCTTTGCCACTTTCAGTACTGTGAACTTGTGATTTTCCCACCCAGCAGCCATATTAGACAGCAAATGCACATATTGTAAACCTCAACCAAGCCGGTCTTAAAGCCAGAAGTCAATGGCAAATTATTATTTAATCTCTGTGCTGAACATCTGATACGGGAAGTGATACTGTCGATTTCCATTGGCTGTTAGCATTGCCACTCACAAGTATCTGTTATCTGTCATTTCCGGTGCGACAATAGTGCAGTGCTTTGTTTACTAATTTAATGTGTTACATTTATTTTAAGCAGTGACCGTAGCCTACTAATCTTACAAATTTACCAGACCTGTAAACAACCAAAGCCATGTTGTTTAGTTTTCCATCAAATACCTCATTGTAAGTTTGTTTAGTTTTCCATCAAATACCTCATTGTACGTTTGACATCTGATTTGGTAATTGAGTTACGCACTTTGTGTGTCGTGCATGTCAATCAAAATACCTCTGTTGTCAAGTAGGCGTAAAGTACGCTACGTAAGTAAAGGCTGGCTCTGCAAGACTACCAAAACCAAAAACCAAGACAACATACCAACACCCATACCGTAACCCAGCCCAAGACCTTTAGTACAGAGTTGCTTTTGTGACTTAGTGCTAATTGACAGAAGAGGCAAAGATTGGGTTAGAATTGACCCCGAACATAATAAATATTTCTATTCTTGACAATTGTCACGGCCATGCTTGGTTTCAGCAGGCCTGTGGTCCTTATTGGCTGTAAGGCGCCTAATTAGGCTGATTAAGTGCACCTGTGCCTGTCACTTATATAGGTGTGTTGCAGCACACTGTTGGTGTGACTCTCCTGGCACCACACATTCTGTTTCTTAGTTGGGTTAGCATGCAACATGCACCACATACATTCAGTACTTACACCTACAGACATTCACACCTCATTCTGGGTTATTCTCTTAGTTTAAAGTTTAGTTTGTTTGGGTTTACGGCCCATGAGCCAGGTCGTAACACAAGATAAATCGGTTTCAACTTTAGATAAAATATTTTATGTTGATTTGCATATCAACAAATCATATATATATCCAGGTATTCTAATAATATAATTTATAAGGGGGGTTACATTTTATATCTATTTCAACAAAGAAACATGAAGTACTTAACACACAAACTTGAGAAAAACATTTAATAATATTAATTTTCTTGAGGTTTAAATAGCTGGGGTCAAATCAAGGATAAAGATGTTAGTAAATTTGAGGATAACCAGAAAAAATAAATCAGATTGAGGAGGTGAGGTTGTAAAATGGAATCCTCTCTTTAAATAGGTTTTCTGGACACACCAATGTGTGTCAAGTAATGTGATTAACGCAGGTATAAAAAAGTATTTATTACTATATATTTTAAAATCATGGGCGACTCTATCACTGTGGATATTATATTTTATTAGCCTACATTTGAAGCAGGCAGTTATGGTGAAGGGCCATATGGTTTGAGACCTCCAACGCTTCATTCAGATGCATTACTTTGGTGTAAATGACTTCTGAAGCTCCAAGGTAAATGCTTTCAGCGCCAATTCACTGACAGACCTACTTCACATTCTTTGAGAACACACAGGCCTGAAGTAGCTACTGTATTCTACACAAACACCTTCCCACTGGTCCTCATGCTCAGCAAACAGATCAATCACTGCTAGCATTGTGAGATTATTGCAGACAACATAAAGCTATATCATTGTGACATCAGTGCAGGCCAATATAATGCTAGCATTGTGACATTAGCATAGGCTAACATGCTAGCATTGTGACATTAGCATAGGCCAATCTGATGCTAGCATTGTGACATTAGCATAGGCCAATCTGATGCTAGCATTGTGACATTAGCATAGGCTAATATGATGCTAGCATTGAGTTGTTGGCCTGTGCTAATGTTTTAATGCTAGCATTGTGACATTAGCAGAGACATCACTCTGCCACAAATTATGAATCTTTGGGATTAAAAATGTGTGTTCTGGGATTTATTTAATAAGCTTTGGGATTCAAGCGGAGGCTCTTATAACCATGCTGGAAGAAAGAAGAGGCAGACCATGAAAGAAAAAATAATGTAAAATGGGACATATGGCAGAGGTAGCGAGGATGTATCTATTTCAGCAGAAGGAGTTAACTCTGTGCCCGGGCAGCTCACAAGCAGCTAAATGGATGGACAGCTCTGCCGGCTACGTTGCCAACACTGAGCTAATTACAAACACTTTCTCCATGCCGCCCGTGAGCACAACATGCACGCAC
Organism: Forbesichthys papilliferus; assembly: GCA_025399855.1. NCBI lineage: Eukaryota > Metazoa > Chordata > Actinopteri > Percopsiformes > Amblyopsidae > Forbesichthys > Forbesichthys papilliferus. Next base: position 5,750 of record JAODOY010002850.1, on the reverse strand, counting down.
ACACACACACACATGCGCACGCACATCTCGCAACAACGCATCTTTACCTATATTGTCAAAGCATGTGTTGCACTAGACTGGTGGGAAATAGTTTTGACCTTGCTCAAAGTACGTAAACACATCTATAGCTATTTTTACACAACATTCATCTTCCACACTGACAAGGTCCACAGCAGAAAAACATGGTTAACAGTGGGGGGCATTTCTAATCAGTGTTTACACTAACACAGACGAATGACTTCGTAATAAAATAAATTGATTGCAATCACACCATTCTTTCAACATTGTAAACAATGGAGGACGAGATATTCATCAGGCATACAGTATTTGCATGCCAACCCTCTAATCGTAGAGGCAACAAAAGGTATTGGACAGTGTTACAGCCCCAATGGCGGCAGATGGCAAGACTTGGCTGGATCACAGCTGACAGGACACCGACATAATCACAAATGCTGAGAAATCACCGCAGACTCCATATGAGTCAAATGGATAATGTAGCCAGTGGAAACTGCTGTTCACGTGTGAGTGTGAACATGTACCACCACAAACATGACCTTAATCTTAAAGGAATACTTTCCTAAGCAGACGCACCAACATTCTTCTACTGAATGACAATCCCTAATGTTGGTGTGTGTGTGGGAAGAGTGAATGGGATTGGGGGGGTGGGGGGTTGTAAAATACTTGTAATTACTTGTATGGCCCAGTGCCCTGGCCATGGATCAATATAAACCTTCCACAAATTGTAAATTGTCGCTAAAAACAACAAATTGGCTAACCCTCCCTAGTGTTAGCTAACATGTGTTAGCTAACATGTGGTGAGCGCTCTGGTGCCCTCTGACTGTCATCTCATCATGCTACAAGCTGTCTAAAAAGTTTGTTGTGTAAAAAGCAATCGGTTCTGTCTGATTTTAAACATTCCGATTGGGTGAGACAAAGGTAGGAAATCCTGTCATATGAGGACGCACACGCATGACCACACACACATGCTCACACACACACAAATATACACACACGCATGACCACACACACACAATGTAATGTTTATAATAATAATTTATAATAATAATATTGTTATATAATAATAATATGATCGTTTGTGTGAGTCACACGTACCAGTGCAGGAGAACTCGTCCACCCTTATGAACCCAGGCAGGCAGTCACAGCGATGGCTGCCAGGCAGGTTCACGCACACTGTGTTGGCATGGCAGTAGTGCACCTGCGTAGCACACTCGTCAATATCTGAGGAAGGAAACAAAGACACGCAGTGGTGTTGGTGTGTGTTGTCACGGTGATGAGATGGCAGCGTTGCGGAAGGGCTGGGTGATGGTGGAGGTTTGCGTTGTTGCTTGTTACTGCTTACATTTCATTTAGGCACTGTACAATGACAGTATCCACATGATACAATGTATCCACATACAATATATACAATGTATCCACATACAATATATACAATGTATCCACATACAATAGATAATAATAATAATAATAATAATAATAATACATGTAATTTTTTGGACGCGTTTCTGAGCACTCAAGGACATCTTACATAGCAAATACATAGATATAAAACCGTTGGTTGAAATATACATATTACAGAAATAAACATTTGATCTGAGAAATATATCCAAAATAAACAAAATTAAATTTAAATTTGAATTAAAATGAAATAAAGTTGAGAGACAATTGAGAGTGGAAAAAAGTGTCAAATGTCATCTTGAAGAGGTGGGTTTTGAGGAGTTTAGCAAACGAGGTGACCATGGTGGCATGTCGAATGTGCAGTGTGTTCCAGAGTCTGGGGGCAGAGCAGCTAAAGGCCCGAGCCCCCATGGTGGAGAGGAGGAATGGGGGGGGTGACCAGAAGCCCTGTAGAGGAGGAGCAGGGAGATCGGGAAGGAGTATATGGCAGGAGAAGGTCGGAGAGGCAGGAGGGAGTCAGATTGTGGAGGGCCTTGTCTGTGAGGAGGAGGGTCTTGAAATGTATACGAAATGCAACATGAAGCCAATGAAGCTGAATCCGAATTGGAGTGATGTGATCTGATGACCTTGTGTTGGTGAGGATCCTGGCAGCAGAGTTCTGGACTAATTGGAGTCTACTGATGAATTTGGTGGGAATGCCAGGGAGAAGAGAGTTGCAGTAATCCAGGCGGGAAGTGACAAAGGCGTGGATTAGAGTGTCAGTGCTTGAATAGGAAAGTGAAGGGCGGAGTCTGGATATGTTTCGGAGGTGGATGAAGGTTGCCCGGGTGATGGTTTTGATGTGTGACTCAAATGAAAGGGAGTTATCAAATGTCACACCAAGGCTTTTGGCAGTGGTTGATAGTGGAATGGGAAGACCAGCAATATTTAGGCTAGGATTTTGTTGCGTGGAGAGAGAGGATTTGGAGCCAATCAACAGGACTTCTGTCTTGCTGCTGTTCAATTTAAGGGCGTTTAGTGTCATTCAATTCTGGATGTCCTGTATACAATGTATCCACATGTATCAGATACAATGTATTCACATACAGCAGGGACATATCCACATACGATAGATACAATATATCCACATACGATAGATACAATATATCCACATACGATAGATACAATGTATCTACATACAATATGGACAATGTATCCACATACAATATGGACAATGTATCCACATACAATATGGACAATGTATCCACATACAATAGATACAATGTATCCACATACAATATGGACAATGTATCCACATATGATAGATACAATGTATTCACATACAATATGGGCAATGTATCCACATACAATTTGGACAATGTATCCACATACGATAGTGACAATGTATCCACATACAATATGGACAATGTATCCACATACAATATATACAATGTATCCACATAAGATAGTGACAATGTATCCACATACAATATGGACAATGTATCCACATAAAATAGGGACAATGTATCCACATAAGATAGTGACAATGTATCCACATACAATATGGACAATGTATCCACATACAATATGGACAATGTATCCAAATACAATATGGACAATGTATCCACATACAATATGGACAATGTATCCACATACAATATGGACAATGTATTCACATACAATATGGGCAATGTATCCACATACAATTTGGACAATGTATCCATATAAGATAGTGACAATGTATCCACATAAAATAGGGAGAATGTATCCACATACAATATGGACAATGTATCCACATACAATATGGACAATGTATCCACATACAATATATACAATGTATCCACATACAATATGGACAATGTATCCACATACAATATATACAATGTATCCACATAAGATAGTGACAATGTATCCACACAAGATAGTGACAATGTATCCACATACAATATGGACAATGTATCCACATAAGATAATGACAATGTATTCACATACAATATCGACAATGTATCCAGATAAGATATGGACAATGTATCTACATACAATATGGACAATGTATCCACATACAATATGGACAATGTATCCACATAAGATAGTGACAATGTATCCACATAAAATAGGGACAATGTATCCACTTACAATGGGAGCGATGTACACATTAAACAGTACAATAGGGACAAAGTACAATGACAATAGAAACAATGTCCCTTATATGACCCGTAAATCAGCATGGCTGTGTCTAGAAGTGGAAATACTTACATTTTAAAATAATTACATTCTCTGAAAAGGGCACTTAGGTATTTTATTGTGTAGCCAAAAAACAGGCTCTGATAATATGCATTTACACAAACGAGCCCACACACACACACACACACAACTGTACAGCTACTCTGGCCATAAAGTTATTGCAGAACTTGTGAACATTGGCTGCATACAGATTTGCTGTATTTACACGGGGATAGAGGGGAGGTCAGGGCTGCATATGACGATGCTACGTCTTGGGAAGACAACACATCTGATTGTCAACTTCAGCAAACCTTCAAAGCAATATTGCTGATCTCTTCTGGCCCCATACCGCATTTGCCCTCTGAAGGCTGAGCACCGTAGGGAACCAACCCTACTGAACACACTATGCTGTACATACAGACACAATAACAGGGGTATATGGTCCACATATCCACACATCCCAGACACAGGGCTGATAGTAGAACCAGTGGATGTTAGTAAAACCACAGAGATTTATTCCCTGTTGTTAGCCAGTATACGACTCATTTTGGCAATGGAACTTGTTCAGCTCAGTTGACCGTATGTACATTCTCATTGGCCATTTCATACACCACATAAATATTTATATTAAACATACAACATACACATCGGTCGTTATGTTTAATGTGAAGTGTGGGAAGTGTAATATTCTGCCAATGTCATGTTTCTTAAAAACCAGCTTCTACGCTCCTTGACCAGTGTTCTACAGTACAGCAGAAGTGAGACAGGGTGTGATGAGATCCAACACAGGCCAAGGAGAATAATGATGCTAGGTTACGTTACATTACACACAACAAGCACATGGCACACTCCTGCTGAACAGCAGAGTGAGAGAGAGGGAGGGGGAGAGGGGGAGAGAGAGAGGGAAGCGTTCAAACCCATTTGTGCTAATGGGCCGATTCTGTCACCCATAATGCAACAGCCGATATCATGACGCACATCAATCCGGTGAGTCTTCCTGCTTCTAATGCGCCTTGTGAGTCCTTGTAGGACCATTAGCATGCAGGGAGGCCATCGGCAGCTCTGAAAACACTGCTGAGGAATTGCAGAGGCAGATGCGTGTGTGTATCTTAGTACATTGAATACACAGCAGGCCAGCTGTTCTCAAGGTCAAAGGTCAGAAGTCAGCACCACCTGAGAGGTGGCAAGATGATTACAAAGCTTTGAAAATAATGTTTTGATTTTATTTTTATTTAAATAAATAACTGTTCAGGCATGTCTTGGACACAACATGCAAACAATACTGTACGATTGTTGGATATTTTACGTTTAGGTTATTGGTTCGCATGGCGGCTATACAATATTGTTAGATGATTAAACGGGTCATATGGGGCTTAGCACATGGCCATGCTGGGTTGAACTGCGCTGCTCTGATTTGCGTTTTCATGACCAGTTAAACCGAGTTAAGTTGAACCAAGCATTGCTCTGGAGTAGGGCCAAAGTGAGCCGGCCTGCCTCCAAGTGAGTCGCTGTGTTTCATTTCATTCATGCAATCCTTGCGGGGCAGACAGAAAGTTGGTGCGACACACAACATTAAGCCTTGGCTAAGCGTTTCTCTTAATTAAGCTACCGTTTTTTGTCAAGTAGCATATACTCGCAATGAATGGAATGTAGCCTTAACGTAGTGAGATAGAACAACCAGGAATGTGGAGAGTGAACTTTGCCCACATGCTGCAAACTCAATGCAGCTTATGTATGAGTTTTCCCCAGACATTACACATCTACTAAAATACAGTTTATAAGATCTCAATCAATCCATTTTTATTTATATAGCACTTTTCATCCAAATTCAAGTAACACAAAGTGCTTCACACTACAACGTCATTAAAAACAATACAAAATTAGTAAAAACAATACAATATATAAAATAAAATAAAAGTAATACCACCACTCATGTTACACTCATCATCCCAACCGTCCAATCACAAACAAACACCGGGAGTCCCAGTCAACATGCAGAGAACCGAGCCCAAATATCCAAGGCCCCGCCCCCGCCCCCCCCTAAGGAACCAAAAACTTGGGGCCCCAAACCACTCCTCCATCCCCCTGCCTCCAGTCAGAAGACAGAACACTGAAGGCAATGTAGAAATGAG
>JAODOY010002848.1:0-11904 GCA_025399855.1 Forbesichthys papilliferus | reverse complement strand
ATACATACATACACACATACATACAAACACATATATACACATACATACATATACACATACATACATACACATATATAAACATACATACATATACACATACATATACATACATACATATACATACACATAAACACATATACATACACACACACACACACATATACATACACACACACACACACACATATACATACACACACACACACATATACATACACACACACACACACACACATACACACACACACACACATATACATACACACACACATATACATACACACACACATATACATACACACACACATATACATACACACACACATATATACACACACACATATATATACATACACACACACATATACACACACACATACACACACATATACACACACATATACACACACACAGACACACATATAGACACAAACATATACACACACACACACACACACACACACACACACACACACACACACACACACACACACACATATACATATACACACACATATACATATATGCATACATATACATGCATACATATACACACACATACATGCATACACATACATACATACACATACATACACACATATATGAATACATATACATGCATACACATACATGCATACACATACATGCATACACACACAGTATATAATGTTGCCTAACATTGTAAAACTGCAGATCTGAAATGATACAATTACTTACTAAATAAAAAAAAAAAAACTGCTAAATTAAATGAATCAATCTGAACAAACAAAGCTACACCATGGGCTTTGGTTGAACCCCTTAAGATTTTAGACTCTCCTTCAACACTGCCATGAGAATAGCGTGTTATGAGAGCAGTTGACAAACTGCTGTAGTTTAATTTGCTTCAATTATTTGACTGTTATGTTCAGAGTCGGACAAACAAACCAAACCTGTTATACTGGGGGAATAAGGAGGACGTGGGTGGTTGGTTATGGTTTCTGTTCAGTCGAGTGTTTGGAAATCTACTCAAATGCAAAACATGCTGGATTTCACTACAGCACAAGTGGTTAAGAGCCAACAGACAGACTGGAAACCATTAAGAGGTGATCCAGGGAACTGGAAAGATTAAGAGCGAAAGAAAGCAAAGCAAACAAGAGAGACCCAGGAGAGTAGTCAGTTCCAAGCCAATGGGAGAGGACTAGGACATTGGCCTGGACAGGCCGGTGTGTCGATCCATGTCCCAGGGCCCAGACTTACGCGAGCTGCTGCACACAGCCAGGCAGTACTCCTCCGATTCAAAGTTATTCCTGTTGCCCCCACAGCCCCCAAACAGGAAGGGAGCGCACTGGCGCTTTTCGGGCACAAAGTACCAACGCTTCAACATGGCGCGGCACGGGCCTGACACGGCACGTGACCAACACACCGCTGGGACACACACAAATAAATAACATTTTAAATCAACTAAAAAAAAGGAATGAATGTTGAATGAAACGTCACCATATTACGTAGCAGCAGCACATTAAAGGTGGACAACAAATGCTCACCAAAAGATTTTTAAAAAAGACATTCTCTGCCCTTACCCCGGACTACTTCCTCCACAGACTCGGTGGTAGTGGTGGTTGTTGTCGTTGTCGTCGTCGTCGTCGTCATAGCGACGCTTGCGCTTCGCTCGTCGGTATCCCGATCATCCGACACGCCATCGTCTTCGTCCTCGACGACGTCACCCCCGTCTTCGTTCTCAGCCCTCTCAAAGGTCTCCTCTTCCTCCTCCTCATCATCATCACCATCATCATCATCACCATCCTCCTCAGTGTTGACAGGCGCTGTATCTGGCTGGCGGGTCACGCTGAGGAAAGTAAGTTACAAATGTCCACTTTTAAAAAGGCCTCATATCATTCCACTTTTAAACGGTCCAATTCCAACTGCCATTTTTGGACAGAGTTCCTCCCTTCGAACTACGTCGCTGGCAGTAAAATAAAGACCCTTCCTGGCCAATTACTGCACCGTGTGCCCCCACGTGCGGGACGAGACCTGTTATCGGAGTAGTCCGTCTCCCCTCCGCCCCACCACACGTCTGACTCCTCTCCCTCCAGCTCCACGCTGTCTGCCTCCCGCTCAGCCTCCGCTGGACAGCAAACAAATTCCACTCCTCGGAAACGATCGATGCCGCACGGCAGCAGCATCCCGTAGTCGTGGAGATTCATGGAGCGGTCGCCGCAGGACTAATAATAACAAACAGCAGTCATTAATCACACTTGAGCGCTGGCTTACACAGTCATCTATAAACGGCATCAATGATATGACTGAGTGAGAATGAAAAGTACTTGCACCTATTGTGAATTGCTGAGTATGAATGGATGAAAGATTGGGAATAAAAGTAAGAAAGACTACACAGAGAGCTACAGTACAGTGAGGAGACGACTATGGGTGGTTAAACTAGCGCTAGGAAGTTATGCGATATTGCTTGTTCTCTTCTAGTTATACAACACTGATTGGGTGTGATTTATGATACAGTATGATTTATGGTTGAGTATATTTGACTGTACATTCTATAACTGTGTTTAAAAATAAGTCCTGCTGATATGTCTTGTAAACTAACAGTTACAAAGCAGTAGTTTAGCTTACACCTACAAGACAAGCGATGGCTGATATAGAAAGAAAGCCAACTACATTTCCATTAAATGTTTGCAATTACAATTAGCTAATTTGCTTACATGAAGGCTGGGCATGTGGAGCAACACACCCAGGACATTTTGACTGGGAGATTGACTGGGGGTGCCCAACAATCCTGGGCAATGGTATATTGCAAGGGATGATCATCAAAACAAAATCAACTTTATGGTTATAATACCATATAACGGGCCTTATCAGGAGTTAACTGGTGAGTCCCAGCCCTAGGAAACACAGGAGCAATAGTCTAGAAAGTATTGTCCAGAGCCATGTATAAGAGAGAGTCGCGTCAACTCCGTTCAATTAATCGTTATTTTCATAGCAATGGCGGATTGTGGGACCTCGAAATAGTTCCCAGAGGTAATCCATAAATACTAGAAGTACCCTATAAATTATATTGTTAATGTAAATCAATGCATTTATTGACTACAAATTACAAAAAATGTGAGTTATGTATCTCTATTTATTGATTCAAATTACCCACCAAGCACTTCCTGGAACTGTTAAGCATCTAGATGAACCAGGAACCAAATTTCTGTTGATGCAACTCTCTGTTCTACATGGCTCTGGGATTGTCTAGTTGGGGCATGATGATATGGAATATGATGTTAGGCTCCCACCAGAATGATTGTGGGTTTGATCCCAAAAAAGTGTGGCCTACCTGTACGCCTCCTCAAGCAAGACACCTACTGTAACCACGTCCTGCTCCTTAATGATTTTAACTGAATCCACTGTACTTTTGATAATAGCACTGCTAAATAACCACAGTGTAATGGCTGTGTGTAGTACCTCTTTTGCCACAGTGTGCCAGTGCAGATGGCTCTCACACTGGTCCATACGCTCCTGGTGCAGGAACTTACACTTGTCAGGAACCAGTAAGGCATCACTCACAAACTCCCCAACTGCAACACAAACAGAATCTTCTTCTAAAATGTCCATACGTCCCCTTGTTAGCCTCAAAAGCTAAAGGACGCAACGAGTTCAGATAAAAGCTCAAACCTTGCTTTCTAGTATGCAAGAGCATAGGCTGTCGTTTTGTGTGTGTGGAGACGGGGGGACGGGGGGACGGACGGTGGGGGGGTGCATGGGACATCGCCCCTCAATATTTAGAACAAGTGTATTTGTCGTCCACCCCCTTCCCCCCCAATTAAAAACATGAAAGACGCACTGGGGCCGGCCGACTCGGAGGTGTAGCGCATTATGCATCTTGACAGTATAGCCGTAACCTAGAATAGGCCTGCTACACTATCGGCTCAAACCGCCATGTCTTATGTTGGATATAGTAATGCAAATTGTGCACCCAATCCACGCGGCTTCACGCCTGCATATGTGGCACCGACGCACCCCTTCAACTGCTACAGGGAGGGGGCATTAGATTCTGACTGAGTGCTATAGACCAAGGCGGCCGCTCCGTGATTTTGACGTTTACAGGGTTCCTGTATCTAATATTTTCTTTTAAATAAATAGATATGTCCACCCTACATTGATGCAGAAAAGGCAAACTAATTCTTCCATCAAAAAAGGTGCACATTCTTCCACAAGAATTCACCAGAATGCAGAAAATTAAGTGTTTGATTCTCAAAATGTTCTAGACCCCCCGTTTTATATTTCCCCCCCCTCCAATGTTTGAACAAAATCTACACCCATGTGCAAGAGGTATAACGCTTGAAATCAGAGCTGCGTTGATTCGTCTGCTAAATCTATCTATAAATCCTACAATTAAAAAACATATTCTAATCTAAAGTGATAATAAAAAAATACCAGGCAGACAGAGCGTACCCAGGCAGCGGTATGGCACCACAATGTGTGTGTGACTGCGGCATTGCGTGCGTCCCTTCTTGCACCAGTTCTGGATGCTGATGGGTTGGTTGGCCTCCACCACATTAGTGATCTGTAGCTCTGGATAGACCTGGGCAGAGAGGGTGAGCTGAGGCTTTTCTGCACACATTGCCAGTATACTGCACTGGCTAGCTGTTTACCATCTTTACGTCATCCTTGTATTGCCACACGCTGACATTTACAGCATGCAAGGTCGCTGCACGGCAATAAACAGAGTGACACCTTTTATCTAAAGCGATATACTGTAGGTTTGTCAGTAGTTGGACAGGTCATACGCCATATATCGATAACAAAATAGCTGATGGCCTAAATAATAAAGTGCAATACGTACACTTAGGAGCAAAAAAGTATGGCATCTGCCAAATGCTGTAAATGTACAGTATTTCAACAAAATAATAAAGCATAACAACCAAGGATGGCACAATCCAGTTTTTTTCAGTCCCGATACCGATACAGATACTGGCACTATGGATACTGATCCAGCTATTTAAGTCGGTATCGGACTGATTACCGATCTCAGTATCGTAGCCATCCCTAATAACAACACCGTGCTCCATCTCTTCTCTCTCTCCATCTTTCTGTGAGTCGTCTCATTCTCACCTCCTGGCAGTACTGCAGGATCCCTTCCTTGGTGCCGATGCAGCTCTTGGTGCCAGAGGGGTCCGACTCCCATTTGCCACTCTGCACGTTGACGTGCATGTTCAGCTTCCCACAGAACATGGCCACCTGGGGCTCTGCTAGCAGCCCCGCAGAGTCGTCGGCAGGCACCTGGAGCAAGATGGAGTCAAGAAGCAGTGATGGGGGGGGAGTTACTGAATGGAAATAAAATAAAATGTAATGTAGTCACGCCACAGATCTCAGCCTGACTCCCACCCACCAACCCAGTTTTGAAAAAAATGCTAAAAAGTAGTCCAGGGGCTGAGAGGGATCCCTCATTAACATTTAATTTTGATGATGCACACTTACACTTGTAAGCTAGCAAGGGGCTTAGGGTGATATTAAATGGATATGACATGTACAGCCATTTTAAACACATAATATACAGAAATGTATAAAAATTTGAATTTTTTTTGTGTCTCAGCCTCAACACAGTTCAGTCCTATTTAGTATACAGCTGGGGAAAAAAATGATGGTGCAGTTACTCTTTAAACGTATGAAGTATGAAGTATTTAGGACAATACAGTATTTGCTTGTTCATCACATGTTCTTAATGTGAAGAATGGAACATGGTTTAATTTTATTTTTTAATCAGCGTTACAAAAACAATTATTTTAGCTGGGCACTCATGCCTAGTTGTCCACATCTACATGGATACAGATTGATAAACAAGTTGTTCTGTTTCATTTATATATCAAAAAGACTCCTGTCTGTTTAAGAAAAATCTCCACCCACATGAAAATGCAATTGCATGCTTTAATTCCTGTGACGAAAAATGCCTTATGTAAACAAAGAAACGGCACACACACACTGATGTCAAACAAAAGATAATGGCACACAAGCTGACATTACAAACCAAAGAACTCCGTTTTCCCTTTCTACATGTGAACAATAAATACAGAGTTTATAAATAGCTTCACCCTGGAAGTAGTTTTGCAAAAAAGAAGTATTTAGTGATCGTATACACCGTTTGCATGTGAAAAATAAGGCCAAACCACATAGAAAACACTCCGTATTAAAAATAGCCATGTACGTGTGGACTAGGCATCGCACAGCATTTCCCTACAACACCTAAGCGGCTCACATTCCTCTAAGCTTCTTCCTCATGTTCTGCACTTTTGAGACACAAACAAACATGCACAAAAATAAAATGTGATGCTGGCAAAGACATCAGGGGGTTATGGATAGGGGTTCACAACATCTCAGTATCGTTATCTCACAATATCACTTTGAAAATGTTACAGGAAGTGCCATATTCCGTTTATTTTGTGGAGAGATGCGTCCATTGGCTGTTTCCTAGTTGTGTTTAATTTATACAAAAAGTAAGATGTGTGGCTGAGGAAGTTAATTAAATAATAGAGATTGAAGTGGAAACATTAGTGGCCAAAAATAATGCCTCCTCGGTAGCTTGGAATTACTGCTGTTGTACCAGTTGACTGTCAGTTGAAAATGTGTTGTTTTGATATGTTATGAGTATATTTTGATGAATTTTCCCTTAACGTTGTGTTTTTACTTATGTTTAAAAATATCAAAATGAATATCGAATATTGCAATTTTCACGATCAATATCACATTTGATCAATATCGTGCACCCTTAGTTCTGGAACACAATAATGCAATCAGGGTATAAACAAAGCTGCTGTGTTAACCAATAAGCATCCATATAACTTAATGTAAATCTCATGCTGCTGATTCTGCAGGTACTGAATGATGGGTACATCGACTTTTGTACTCATCTTAATTAATGTCGCTGAGATTATAGTCTGGAAACCCTGTTCTCATTAGCGTTCGCACAGCCACCCTGCTGTTAATCCAAACAGGGTGGGTTAGTGAGATGCCGTTGAGGTTAACTGTGTTTCAAAATTGTGGTAGAGCTAGATGAAACAATCAAAACAGTTGTAGAAATGCCAATTGGATAAGCGCTGTCCAATCGTTTCAAAATTAACCAGATGTCTACAAGTAGGAAACGCCTGTGAACACTTCCCTATAGAGCGTGGCCAGACCTATTCACAAAGTGAATTATGGTCTGGTACACCAGGCTAACATAAAGTAGCCTATTATGAACTCATTGTGTGCTCAAGTCCTTCAAGTTATGAAATGTTATTTATCTTACATGCTCTATAAGTGTCTAGCTAAGCTTTGGGCTTAAATAATATATAAAGTATATTGTTTAAGTTTACAACAAAACACCTCACATGAATTACTTGTGGCTCAACCTGGTGTTTTTGGAAGTTTGTTGGGAGTTTTTCAGAAATACTGACAAAGCCAACTGTCGAAACAGTGAGCCATAGGATAGATTAACAGTTCAAAGAATAGCAGGCAGGAAATTATAATTTTTTTACACTCCCATTCCATCTACCACTGTCAAATAGGAACTTCCCATGATTGTATCTGGGAATATCAGAGGAAGCTTTGAAGTAGCTTGACTTCACCGGCCACAATCTTCCATCTCCTGTCTAGTGGTGACATGTCTAATTTATAACAAATGCTCGTGAATAATGATGGAACGGTCTAATGCCATCCAGCTGCCAAACATCATTATTTACATTTAAATGTACATACTCATATAGCCTAGTTAACCTATTTTGCCATCTATATATCAACTATCATAAAAAGGGCTCTGTAATTATGTACTAAGCAACCATATCATGACTAAATCAACTGACAAAATAACCTTTTGTGATTACATTTTTTTATGTTTATTCGGGATGAGGGCCTTACACCTACCAACATTTTAAGATTGAATTCTGAAATATACATTTATATAGAACTTTTTGTGATCATTGTCCACACTGTACATGAACAGTAAAAGTTCCACATATCCTTGGGATTCTGTTGTCTTTAGAATAAGGCAAATTAGAACAAAAAAAATCCAAGAAGACATTATGTTACATCCTGTAAATTGGTGTTGTTGTGCTTAATAATTAGATGCCAAAAGGGAATAAAAATTTAAGGATACATTTTGGGTGCACTGCAGATTGAGATATACGGCAACACAGTATCTGACTCTGTTCTTTCATCATGACTCAGCCTATAGGGACTACAACCTATGTTTTAAACCTAGGGCCTATGTAAACTACAGAATTCCAGCCCTTATGATGGGAGATTAAAGACAGTCCGGTCCATCAATTTAATAGGGTGTGGTTTACTGAACACCTTTGCTGAAATTGGACCCATATTTGTTAAACGTTTCCTATCAAAGTATGTTTCTTTAATAACAGCTAAAGATGTGAATACTGGAAATGGGCCCTCTCATCTTATTCACATAATGAAATGAACCATCATGTGATCGGCACAGCATTATGTTTAAAACAATCCGCACGTCACATCTACAGTAGCTTTTTGGTTTTTGCCTTATCAGGGTCAAATTCCCTGTCGGGTGTGCTATTCTCGCTGTGACAGCAGTGGTTCGCCGCAGAAGCAAGCATAGACGCCATCTTGCTTGTGTCAAACGCGGCTCACATCCCTTTCCCTTATCCCCAGTACAGGCCAAGCTGGGCCTGCGTAAACTATCGCCCATCCCTGCTACAGCTATAAAACTGCTACAGTGTGAAAATGATATCGACGCTAGAAGGTAGCAAATAAACTGCGATGCTATTAGACACAGATCGCCACCATCATATGAAAATACAAGTATTGCCGCTAAACATGGGCTATATAGTATAGGCTATTAAGTTTGTTAGATGTTCTTATAGGCTATTCTAGAAGAACTGAAATGGTGACATATACATTTTTACAGTCAAAATACGCAAATTGTGTTCGGATGTCAATATTGACAAATAAAGCCCACAACGTTCCTTAAAATAACAATCTGGTAGATTGTTTAGCAAATGTAACATCTCGATTAACCAATATAAGTAGATTAGAAGATGCTCTTGTAAAAACAGCGCTGTTAAAAACACAAACAAATTAAGCTATGTCTGAAATGCCACTGGTAGGGCTATCATTCCCTGAAATCCGACAGTTGACCATTGCACATGTGTGACAAGAAAAGCTGTTTACGTAATAGGTTTCTGTTACATAGCCTAATATTATTGTTGTTTATTAATCAACATTGCCGCTATCTCCCAGTAAAACAACAGGCCTCCGCAAAGCGCATTGATTTGATTGTGTTGTCTTTGAAGGCAGGGTTACGCCTGTCCATTTTGTGGTTAACCTATGTAGACATAATATGCGTCCCGTGGAATATGCTATCTATTCAGGAAACTAAAACACGAGACAGGAAGAATCCTGAGATTTCACGATTTACTCACCTCAGATGAAAAAGTCAAGGTCGCCGCCACTAACAGCAGAAACGCCGTTTGCTCACCCATACCGACCTCCCTACTTCCAGCCCGGTCTATGTTTACAATTTAATTAGAAAATATCGCTTTTTCGTTGTGAAGTAGACCCGATCCCGACTCTCGTCGACTACGTAGCCGAGGCTGTGTTGTGATGGAGAGCCAGGCTGGGCTGCTCAGAAGTACGTCACCTGATTGGCCCGAGCCGCTATGTGAAAGATGAATCATGTATTCAATTAAAATAGATTGTTGTTTGTGTATTTATAGGAATGGCAATATGTGGATCATATATAAATAATGAATAAATGCCTGGACAGCAGATTGAGACTCTCTATAGTTATTGGTCAGGAAAGATCAAATGGGGCTGAAATATATGTATATTACTTGATGTAAATAAAAATATAATAGGCTAAAAGTAAGTAGCATAAGTATGCCTATATTCATTTTAATAGTAGGCTTATTAAGTAATTTGCCACGCATGCAATATTATTTGTATTATCTTATCTTACTGATCTCTAGGGCGGATTGGTAAAATGCCATGTCTGTATTGCTGATCAGTGAATTCTCATGAACTGTGGAAAATTTGCCCTGCGAATATTGCATATTTGTATCTTTAGTATTATATCTTCAGAACGCTTGTGTTCATGCTTTTCCTCATAATCCATGACATTCCGGTGATCGATATATGGCTTTTGTTATTCAACATAACGAGCTGTACAAGACAATGACAAATGGTCCTCTAAAATACACTCTCAAATTGCACTGATAATAACATTGCTTAAGTGGGCCTTGAAGTTTGCCCACCTCTGCCATTGACTTAACTCCTCCTCTATATATATATACTGTATATGGCTATTATGTTTTCGGGGGGGAGCAGTTTTTTGGGGTTTTCATCCCGCCCCTCCAGAGGTCTGTGCACGTCACTAATGTGCATGGGAGTTACAATGGCTTTCCCAGGTCTCCTAATCATAGATCTGTCTTTGCTGTGATAGTAAGTGGCTATAATACCCGGTCCACATCGTATTGGGATGTGTAGTATGTTGTCCGACCAGCCTGCATGAGACCTACCTCCTAAATGCAAATGTCGCTTTATAGCTCTGCAGTGAGGAAATTCTGGTTATGCTGGCCTCAGGTCGTGCTGCGGCAAGGGGTTCTTTACTATTCCTGGGAGAGAGCAGGAGACCAGCACCGAACTCTGTTTCTACTAGTTCCAGCTGTCATGCAACAAGCTTGACACAACCCCTCTCACTCTGGTCACTTGGGAGAGACAAAAACCCTTGAGTGCCTACGCCAAAGCTACTACTGGTATAGAATGGGCAAGGCTCTCCGCCTGTTTGAAAGGAGATGTCAACACTGCAATGCATGTAAAGCCACAGAACCAGTGAAACTAGCTAAGCTGCAGAGTTACCAGGCTGGACGACCGATGGACCGCCTCCATCTAGACATCCTTGGACAATTCCCAGTATCCAGCTCTGGAAACAAGTACATTCTCATCATAATTAACCAGTTTACCAGATTGGTCGAAGCTTTTCCTGTCCTGGACCAAGGGTCAGAAACGACAGCAAGGACACCTGTACGCACCTTTATTGCCCGATTTGGAGGGTCGTAATTTTGAGAGCTCCTTGTGTCAGAGTAAGCTCCTACAGATCACAAAGACGAGGACCACCCCATACCACCCTGTCTTTAATGGACAGGTGGAGCAGTTCAACAGAACCATATTGCAGATGATCCGGTGTTATGTGGAACAGATCCAAAGGAATAGGGATGAACATCAGCCGCTGCTCACCTCAGCCTCAGCTCACGGCACGCAGCCACAGGGTTTGCACCTAACAGACTCATGTTTGGCAGTTTGGAAGTTCATCAGCTGCATGATATACAGTTGGTAGCTACAGAACTCAGATTTGGCCGAATGGAGGTAGCAGATTTTCTTTATAATCTGGAAGGAGGACTCAAGGAAACGCAGAACACAGCAAGAGAGTTTCTCCACACTGCACAAAAACGTCAAAAGAAAACGTATGCTGTCCGAGCACGAGAACATTCATATAGTGTTGGAGATCTGGTGTATGTAAAGGACAATACTAAATAGAAAAGGCTAAGCCCCAAGCTTCAAGCACCTTGGAAGGGTCCCTTGATAGTGTCTGCATGTCGCAATCCTGTCCTCTATGAGATTCAGGGGTTGAAACGCAGCAAGATAATTCATCACGATCGACTTAAACCATGTGACAGTGAAGTGATCCCTGTTTGGGTCAAGCGTCTAAGGAGCCAAGTGTTGCAGAAGTGCCAGGATCAAGCTAGTCAATGGACTAACTTACTGTTAGGACTAATTCCTAAAAATATGTGGTTTAGAGTAATTATTTAAAAATAAATAAATATATAAACTCAGAAAAAAAGAAACGTCCTCCGTTTTTACTTTCAGTAAACTTAATGTGTGTAAATATTTGTATGAACACTTAAAGAGTCAACACCATAAGACATAAAC